>VZSE01010995.1:650517-699745 GCA_013398275.1 Promerops cafer | reverse complement strand
GGGGGGGGGGGGGGGGGGGGGGCAAAATTGGGATAAGGGAACAGCCTCCTGGCTCTCTGGGACCCCCCAAAACCACTGGAAAAGGGTATATAAAGGTCCAATTATGACATACTGGGTGGGTTTTTACAGCTTTTTAAATAGGGGAGGAGAAGGGAAAGAAGCTAAAATGCAAAATGAGATTTTTACAAGTTAAGAAAAATGTTCCTGCATGACCTGCTCTGCTCTTGCCATATTTAAGAAGGTTATCCATGCTCACTGCCTAAAGCAACAAGTGTCACTAACTCCTCCAATCCAAGGGGCAGCAGCAGCAGTGCTGGTGTGGCCCCACTGAGGATTTTAGGAAAGACCTGTGCTCCCACAGCACTGAACACCCCCAAATCGCCGGGGCAGGAGCCTGGAGGCTCCCAATGGAAGCAGCAGTGAGCCGGGGTGATGGATGCAGGGAGAAGGTGGAGAATGTCTGCAAGGAACTGAGGAGCAGAGAAAGGGGGTGAACGCCCTAAACCCAGGATGCAGCTGGAAGGAGGGAATGGAGAGAGATCCCAGCTCCTGCAGGTGCCAGGACCAAGGCTCCCACCACGCTCCACGAAATCCTGGCACTGAGTGGCTTAAATCCTTTCAGATTATTTGCTTTGCGGGGGTTTATTGTACAATATACTTTTAATTCCTTTGCTGAGTGGAACCACGCTTTTCCTCATGGGCCACCAGGCCTGCAGGAAGATAAATAGCACCTTGAGTCATTTGGCTTCTGGCAATGGGTTGTCTTTCATGGCAGATTTCAAGGTACTACAGTCACAGACATCATAAAAAATTGCTCAGTGGCAAGGATGGAGTGAGGTCTTCGGCTTTTTTTTTTTTTTTTTAAATTTAAAAAAGCACCAGAAGCAAAGAGGTGAAGGTAGAACAAGCTGTTTCTGAGGAATAAGACAATTCCAACACACTCTGTTGCTGTTGTTATTTAGGTGTAGCTGGAAGAAGGCAACAGTGGCCGATATGAACAGGGAGAATCCAACTATCCGGAACAGCCCCACAGAGTCCCAGGAGACACTGGGAGAGAAACCTGGTTCTTATTTAAAGAAAAAATGGTTTATTGGAAAATTTACATGGAACCAGTTGAACTAGAGCTGAAGGTTTTCATCATGAATTAAGTAGGTGTTAGACCTACCCATGATCAACGAGAACGTTGAGATTGGCAAGGAAGAACAAGGTACCCAGGTGAAATCCTGGCCCCACAGAAGTTCATGGGATGGGAGCAGCAAGATTCCACCCTGCTGGGATCTCCTCACCTCGGCTTCTTGCCTTTCCCAGCTCATCCTGCACTTGGCCAAATGCCTCAGTTTTGCTACAGTTTGCATATATTTGTGAAAAAGGCAGCTGAGCAAAGGGAGAGAAGTGAAGATATTTGTGGAGAGGAATGACAGGTACAGAACTGTGTCCTCTAGAGCAAAAGGTGCTTCCAGAAGCACAAACGTGTTTCAGTGCCTGTGGATGACCAAGGCTGGAAGACAGGACGGGGGTAAGATGCAAGTAGGTCCAAGAAAAGTCACAATCTGCTTTTGATGGTGATTCTTTTGGAAGCTAAGAATCCAAGAGAAGTATTTGTAAGGCTGTAATCTGACTTGCCTTTTGATCTATTTGGCTCCATAAAAAATAATTAAAACTCTTTAAAAAACTTTGCAAAAGGCCTGTATCATCAGGGGAAGCCCTCCAACACATCCATCCACCTGCTTTCACAACCTTAGCTTGAAATTCCACTGCTGCTGGGATTTTAGCACAGACAAGGTGTAAAAAAACCCAACCAACCAACCAACCTGCTTTGGACACAAAGACCTCCCCGGTGCTCGGTTCGGAGTGGGAAGGGGAGGAGGATTTATGCTTCACCAGCCTCCTCACACCTGCAGAGACTCCACCTCCCTCTTGGGCAGCCTGGCTGGCTTGGCTGAAGGGGTGGCCATGGGCAGGGGGTCACAGGGGGAAAAGGGAAAGGGAAAAGGGGGAAGGCGAAGTCAGTCGTGCCGCTGGAAGCGACCCTGCTAAGACAGTGTCTGAGTGGAACAGAGAAGGACTTGTTCAGAAAACACAAGAGTTATTTTGTACACATGGACGACAACAAGGCTACTTAGTTTTTTCAACATACTCCTTCCTCCCCACCCTCCCTCCCCCTACAAACGACAGAGCGAAACAAAAAAACCAAACGGAAAATAATCCCTAAGAAATCCAGGTAAAATCCTTGTCGTTCTCCCCAGAGTTGTCCTGCTCCTGCGGGGAGTCGACATCTTTGTCATCATCTAAAATCACATCATCCTGTGACATCCCCACGTCATCCTTCCACTTGATGTCGTCGTCGTCTCCCATCTCCTCGTCTCCTTCCACTTTGATGTCATCCGGGTCTTCCATGTACTGCCCTTCCCCGGGGTAACACTCCTCTGGGGACCCTTCTCCCCCGTTGTGGTCCAGGTGCCCGGCCATGCCGCGGCCGGAGCAGTCGGCACAGACGCCGTGGCGGCGCGAGCCGTGCTTGATCCCCACGCTGGCCGCCGACATGAACACCCGGTTGCAAACCTTGCAGACGTATTTTTTATCTTTGCTGTGGACCTGGAGAAGAAGAAAGACCACAGAGGTGAACGCTAGCGGAGATGGAATGAGAGCTGCTCCTGTGTCCTTGCAAAGGCAAATCCACAACCGCTGCCTGAGATCACAACTGGCTTCTACCATGAACTCAAACCCACCACGATTAATTCAACCCTGCAATGATGACACACAGTGGAAAATCCTTTGGGACTGCCTGCTCGTCACCACACTCATAAGTCTGAGGTAAACTTTTATCGTAATTATTTTTCTTCCTTTTTCCTTCCGTTTTTCTGGGGTGCAGTAGTTGTATCACACCTGCCACCAAGAGGAAAATGTTAAAAAGAAATAAAAAAACCAATCCACAAGCACCGGTTCTGTGAAGACCAGAGAAGAACAACCCCAATCAAACCAGCATTAATGTCATGGTGATTTAGTGATCTCCCTCCTGATCCCACTGCTGTCCAGAACCAAAGAACAGGAGCATTTGGAATATCTCCTGTATCTCCCAAAAAATGCATCTGAATGCACTTCTCACCTTATTTCTGACTACTTTGGTTTGACAAAACTGCTTCTCTTCCATAACTCATGCTGTGAGAATCCTGGGCATATGAAACTATCACAGAATACATGGCCAGTAAAGGAAACAAGGAAAATGCTCTGCAGGATAAAAGAATTCACTTCCAGAGTCAAACTGCACTATTCAATGAGCAAAACTGCATCCTATGGGAAGCACAAAACACCTGATTAAAGGTGAAGTCTGTCCCTGGCCACTTTTGCCCTGCATGGAAGGCAAGGAGCTTGTCAAACCATCCACCTGCTCCTCTGCCAAAGGAAACCAGAGCAGTGAGAACTCCCAAACTCCACCACAAGGAGCCTCATCAGGTACTTTCACTTACACATACATATCTACATGTAAAATACATATTGATTTTATTTATATATAGAAAAGTTTAGTGGGAAGGGACCCATGACAATCTTCTAGTCCAACTGCCTGACTGCTTCAGGTCTGCCCAGTATGTATTATAAATATGTATTTTTCTTTTATTTTTTTTTCTTTACTCTTTTATATATTAACGCCACACGGGGACAGCACAGGCACTCGATGTCCTGTCTGGCACTGATCCTCAGGAGACACTTTAGGAAGTGGTGTAGAAGCACACAAGGATCCAGTGCCAGTGGTTTGGGGTTGTTCTGAGCAGCCCAGCAGCTACCAGAGCCTCAGGTACGTATCACCAGTCCCTAATCCTTTTAAACTCGTTTCTTCTTTTCATGCTCACAAAAGCCTGTGGGAAAGATTTGCTGATTAAAGTCCTTCCTTTTATTTTAAAGCAGCTGCCTGGATGCCTGCTCCCTGCTCCTGCCTCAGCGTGGGATCACCAGCTCTCACCACCTGACTCTCCACAACCCTGCACTCCGCAACACTCAGCTGAGCTGGAGCTCTTTGGGAAGGGGACAAATTGACCCATTGCAGCCCCTCAGCCCTCACTACTGCAGGACACTGGCTCAGGCTCTGTGTTGCACCAGTCCCAGCCGTGTTCAAAGCCTGTGAGTGCCTCTGATATGCTCCGAGCCAGTCCCCACGACATTCTTCTACTGCATCAAGCAAAGGCATTAAATTTTGTTACTTTTTTTTAAAGCAGTTGGACAGGGCTGTTCAGAGTCATCCAGCAGGATCTATAGGTATCACTCAACTTGTACAAGAATGATTTTCAGGCATCAAAAGCTGAATAGGAGAACATAAGGTGATCTGGAGTGCAGAATAAAGGCTGAAAGAGCCATATAAAAAAGAAATTATAAAACAGGTACTAAACCAATTTGTAATTATCACAGAATGGTTTGGGCTGGAAGGGACCTTAAAGCTGATCTAGTTCTGACCCCCTGCCATGGGCAGGGACACCTTCCACTGGAGCAGGCTGCATTTCTACTAAAAACCTGATCACTTCTCTCCCTCTTTTCCAATGCTGACAGTTCAGACAGCAGGTTCAAAGTGAGCCATACTCCTGGATGCAACTGAACAGAAACTAATCTTACTCCCTTTACAGCCAAATTAGTATTAAACACAGAAACAGCATTTGGCCCTCAGTATTGGACAGTGCCATTAGAAAGATGACAGTCTAACTGATTAAATGCCAATATTTCAAGGGAGAGGAGGGGAAATATGCTGACAACATCCTAAACTTATGAAAAAAAAAATTTTAAAAGGGAAAGCTCTCAGAAATAAAATGCTGAAGGCAGCCAGCTGGCATGACAAGGTGCTCCCTGCTGCAGAAGCAGTAAGAGACCCCAAAACCTGTGTGCCTGCAGCAGGACTGAGCTCACGCTGGGATCTGCCTCCCGAACTGCAGCACCCCAAGGAAAGAAAGAAGGGACATCTCAGGCAGCAGGCAGTGCCCAAGCAGATGGCTGGGCACTCATCCAAACAGACATGGGAGCAGTGAAGGAAGGGGAGGAGATGATGGGGATTTGGGCACTGTGGAAAATTGTCACACAGGGCTCCGGGATCCCGGTGCGGGACCTGGGGCATCGGCGGTGGTGAGCCAGGCCTGCTGCTGGCACTGCTGCTGGAATTATTGCCTAGAAACTCCCTGCTCTGCCACAGTACCACCTCTACACCAAGCTTTGAGAACCTCTTTAGGATGGCAAATCATTGCTGCCCTGAAAAGAAAAAATAATCAAAGTTCAGCTTAAAACTTTGTTTCTGAAGAAGCTGTGAAGAGCCAGACACCAGCACCAGCCTCGCAGTCAGAGCTGAGGAGCCTCTTTAACAAGGTGTAACAGCATTTTTGATAACTAAGCACGGCCAGACCACAGTAGCTTTGCCTCAAGTTCTTGCTGAGCAATGTGTTTTAAAGCTTTCTGCACCAAGTCACAGAATTACAGAATTGTTAGAATTGGGAAAGGCCTCTAAGATCAAGTCCAATTGTTCCCCCAGCACTGCCAAGTCCACCACTAAATCATGTCCCCAAACGCCACATTTACACGTTTGTTAAACCCTCCCAGGGATGGTGACTCCACTATTGTTCTGGGCAGCCTGTGCCAGGGCTGAACAACCCTTCCAGTGAAGAATTTTTTGCTAATATCCAACCAAAACCTTGGAAAGCCTCTAGCTGAGCTTGGAGAGCAGGAGGAGGATGAGCAGGCAGCCAGCCACGAGGCCTTGGAAAGGCAGGGGGAAAAGACACAGGAGAAGCCTTCAGATGAGCCCTGGGGGGCAAACAAAGCCCAGAGTTCAGTGAGGTGAAGCTCCTGTCCTGTTTACCCCGAAGAGAAGGGCTGGTGCCCCCAGCACTGCCCTTACCAAGGTGTGGCGCTTCATGTGCTCCCGGCGCGTGAACTTCTTCCCACAGATCTCGCAGGGGTAGGGCCTCTCTCCCGTGTGGGACCGCATGTGTCTCTTCAGGATGCACTGGTGCATGGCAGAAAAGCTGCAGTATGGGCACTTGAACTTCTTCCTGATGACTGTGAACTCGTTGACTGCAAGAGAGAAAGCAGAACGCACAGATTAATCTCAGAACGTCTCAAAACAGCCTTCTCGTTGACTATTTCACTGTTAAATTAGTTCACTGTGAAGTCACACTCTTATCCCATAACCATCTACATATTTTTAGTCCTTACACTGTATTACTGCCCATATATTATTAAAGCTAAGAAATTAGCTTTAATTACCTCCATCAGAGCAGCTTTTGAACAAGTTGACACGCAAACATTTAGCAACAGCCTGTTACAGACATTGCTTGCTAAAGGGAAAATGGAGAGGGCTGTCAACCTGCTGGAGTTCTGATTTATTATAAAGGATTATCCTAAATATCAACTTCTAAAATGCTAACAGTACTACTTCTGGAAGAAGCAGGGAGCCAGGAACAGAAGTGCACAAAGGTGGCACCAACAGTGCCAGTGTTATTTATGGGGTGATCATCACACACCCCAGGAGCATTTTGGTGAAGGAGCAGAGACTGAGGATGGCCCAGAGGAAACAGGACAGTTCCAACCACCATTCTCTACATTATCCAGTGACACAGTGACAGTGCCACACACAAAATACAGCAGGTGAAAACAGCATTTGCTGCTCCCTAAGGGCACCACCCACCCACTACAAGCGTGGAAGTGACTGTCCACAAGGAGATTTTAAACCTGTTTCTCCTTCATTCTATTGCTTCCTATTAATGTGATAATTATCACCCACTTTTCTGCTAATTATTGTTATTTCTCAAAGCAATATATTTACATAACAAGGGGGGGGGGAAAAAGAAAGCAAGTTCTGGTTAATCAACGCAACTCACGTGTTTGTAAATGGCTCCTAGTAAAGGAAACAGTCTATGGAGGAGAGCTGGGGGAACAGGGGAATGCCAGACCTACTCCCTGGCTCCTAACAGATCCAGTACCCAGCAATATGATTGCCCAGATGATGCCCAGAGCTTTGTGCAAGCTCTGCTTGGTGACCTAAACACCAGCCCTTCTCCTACCCCACACCAATCTTGTGATTTACCAAGACTTTAATATCTTTCTTTTTTTCTTTTTTTTTTTTAACAACTAGAATATGAAAATTCTTTGCCTTTTATTACAGGAAAATACTTGTTCTCTTTATTTTCTCCTAGGGTTTACACTCCCTCATCTATACATTCTGAGGCAAGCCATGTTTTCCTACAGCAGGTAGCAATTTTATCATACAAAGCTATTTATTATAAACTCAGTCTGATTTCGTAACCACTTGATTCTGGTGACAGGCCACACACACACACTCCTAACAACCCTGTCACTATGGAGTGTAGACAAGGTGAGCAAGCTGTAAACTGAGCACAGGGAGTCAGGAGGGGACACAAACCCTCCTTCCTCCAGTCCTGCTCCACACCACACACACTGCAGAGCCCAGCTCCCAGGGCACAGAGCCACTGGGAAGCACTGACTGGAGATTCTGACAGCAACCAGATCCTGGGATCATGAAGAAAAAGTGCTTTAAGGAGAGAAACCCACAAAATCCCTTATTCCTACACCGCTGGGCTGTAGCTGATCCTGCTGCTCCCTCCGTGACCGGTGCCTGCTCCTGTTTCCTGCCCACGTCTCTCCCTTCCCTTCAGGGCTGAGCTGCTGCAAAGCTGAAAAGGCAACAGCCAATGCTGGGTGCATGACCTGCACCCCCAGCATGCTCCTCCCCAGCCACCTGCTTCCAACACATCCATGGGTTCCCAACAGCCTGTTCCTGACTCTGTCCAAGATCCCTCATGCAGCTTAAATCACTCAAAACCTCTATTTTCAGCTTCTGTATTTAAAAATACTCACAGAACACTGTTTGCAGCTATAGTTTTATTGGAAACTATTTTTGCACCAAATAGCCACATATTTAGCTCTGGTATCTACAAAAGGAAACACCTCAAAAACAGCAGCATGGTCAGAAAAGTAAGTGTATTGCAGCATTAACATTTTCACAGTCCTGTAAAATATACACACCCACAGTACATCTATTTAATGCACAAATACCAGCTTTGGTATGAGCATCATCCTTTGTCTAAACGACAATATTTTATGGAGCAGCATTAAGTGTAGCAGCAGTAAGGTCCTAAGAAATCATCTTTAATATGATCATCAAGGTGATAAACAGCAGCACCGTGGGTAAAGAGCTACTGGACACAGCACCAAGAAATGAAGAAGGAAATAGAAACAGTGACACAGTAAAAATCTGTGTGCTTAATGCCACTAAAATATTTATGAAAATGTGTGGTTTTAAAACCAACACAATAATGCTTGGGAAAAAATCTTTGGTGTTGTCATCTCAAGTAACTTATTTCACTGAGGCTGTTAAAGGAAACAGGCTCCTACATCCCTGAGAGTAAAGGAACAGCACTAGTGATGCCTAATGGAGCTGCTCTTCATTAACTCTGTAAACTGTCATCTAGTTCATCACTGAAATACTGCATTCTTTGGGTTATTAGAAAGAATTCACAAACTTCAGGAGAATTCCTGTCCACTAAATCCTCTTTATATTTAAGGTTATAAATAGCAAGGTGCAATTTAACTGTCAGACTCACACCTCCCATCAGCTTCCCATGCCATTTCCCAGTAGTAAAATCCTGCTTCTAACACCTGTTCTACACAAACCCAATAAAGCTCTGCCCTGTTATACCTTTCAGTTCTAACCATTTCAAAAACCTAATCCTGGTCCTGAAGGGAAGCACTGGAAATTCCCAGTGCTGAAGTCAGGAAGCACTCTGATGCACATGCCAAGGGAAATACTACTGAAACCTCCATTAGAGACAGTGTTGACCTGACTACAGAAAAAGAATTTCATGTTGAATTAAATTCTAAAATACAAGAAAAATGAGCAAACATGAAACTTCATAAACTATTATTATACAATGAAACTTTTTAAAGTTTGCTGAAATTGCTTTTGCTGGCATCTTACTTTCCCACATCAGACAAATCCTTCCCTGCTGCTCCCAAATTTCCAGATAAGATTCATTGGGTTACAACTTTGTTTTCTGGCTCAGCTTTCTCCTTTCTCACTTGCTGATTATTTAAGAGCAAAATAAATCATGAGGCAATTACTCTGACATCTGTCACAAGGGAAGCTGACACTAAAAGCTACACACATTCACAGACAGCCGAGATCTCTGATGCCAGAAACGTCAACGGGAACAAGAGCGGAAAAAACGAACCCGACTTTGCAAAAACCATAACATTTAAAGCCAAATGATTAAAGTGTACTACAGTGATTGCATAGGAACTTAGCCTCAATTCTAACTGCAGCCTGCTCAAATGAAGAGTAAGAACTAAGCCAAGCAGGGAAACTCTGGCTTCCCAGCCCTGGCGTGGCATGGAGGCGTCTCCCTGAAGCTCCGACTCCCAGCAGGAACAGGTGGAGCAGAGCTCCTGTTCCTTCTCCACAAGCCCAAGGGCAGCAGCGCCTGATGGGCTCTCATTCACCTTTCCACAGGAAAGGGGTGAGGAAGGAGCTCCTCACTAAGTCCACATTGTGCACAATGAAGTATTTCTCATTTTTTGTCTCCCTGAGATGCAACGGTCTCATGAGAAAGAACTTCCCTGAAGAACTCTAGAGAACATTTGTAGAAGTTGGGTTTTTCTTTTCTCAGCTGTCTCTCACACTGAGGAAAGAAACCCCACATGCTGACAAGCTGTGCTGCACACAGAGCAGCTGGGAAGCACTGCTCTTAATTATGCTACTTTCATTTCACAGTTACCATAATCTGGTTTTGTATGTAAATATATAGCAAGAGAGACAGTAATATTTAATCTTTTTTAAAAATAAGTGAATTTCATAGAACGAAACAGGAACTACAGATTTCTACCCACCAGGAACAGCCATTACTGATTCCGTATGCACACCCCAAGTTACAATTAAATCTATGTAAAACCTCCTTCCTCCGCTTCAACACCACCACACTCAGCCTGGCTAACTTAATTACAGTATATAAACCAAAGGAGTCAGGAAAATGTACAGAATCCCTGAAAACCACAGCCATACTCCAGCAGGTTTTTTATAAAAAGCCCTGAAAGTACTGAAATACAGTATCAGTAAAAGATGCAAGCCTTGCAACAACTTTCAAGCCCAAGTAACATACCCTACTGGACATATGAACAAGCAGTATGTTTTTCTCCTTTGAAAGACATAGAAAACCACTTTACAAACAGCAACCCAGTGCTTCCATGGCTCCTCAGTTCACAGTGAAAACCCCTGGAATGCCCAAATGGTCTAATGGACAGAGCACTAGAGCAGAACTCAGAATTGAATTCTATTATTAATTCTATTGCTAGCACTTCCAACAACCTGAGGGATGTTATTTTCCTGAGGAACTGGAGGAAAACATCACCATTTCTTTTATAAAGCACTTTGAGATCTACTGATAAAGCAGTTCAAGGTAGTGTCAGAACACAGAATGAGCACTCCAATAAAACAGCCAAAGTGCCTGTTTTATGGACCCAAAAAAGTTATCTTTGCACAAAAATTGCCCCAAGGCTGCAGTGACACAGCACCTGGAACCAGCACAGCATCAACTGATCAGCTTTGGGGAGTTACTCTATGAAATTACACCTGTGGAACATTTATTTGCAGCACGAGAACCACGGCACAATTTGCTTTTCCTAGTTCAAGGAAGTGTCTCATATACAACAACAGCAGCTACGCATCCTCAGGATCCTCGCTTGGTCCTACACTGTCCAAAAGCTCCAAGCCAGCCAGGTGGGCAGAGCCCAGGTAACACATTTTCACGTGGCTACTGAGGTTCTTCTGCGTGCCGAAGCCCTTCCCACAGCAGAGACAGACAAAGGCGCGCTCGCTCGAGTGCACGGACAGAAGGTGCCGGTTTAAGTCTGTCTTGTCGCGAAACAGCTTGGCACAGTTAGGACACTGCATCTTCTTACAGTGGAAGTGGATGGTCTTCTCGTGCCGATCCATGTTGGATTTCAGGGTGAAGCTGGCGGGGCACTTGGAGCACTGGAAGCGGCCGAGCTGGCCGGCAGCAAGGCCGTCGGCGAGGCCGGGCCGGGAGCAGTCGAGCACGTCGAGCGGGAGGAGCATGGAGAAGGCGTGCTCGTGGATGTGCTCCTTCAGCTCCTCAGCTCGCTGGAACACCCTCCTGCAGAAGCCACAGGTCAGCCTCTTGGCCAGGGCCGAATCCAGGAAGGTCCCGTCGGCGGCGACGTCCGTGTCTTCAGATCTCGGGAAACTCGAATCTGAAACAGAACCGCGGGAACACACGCACGGATCAGCCTCCTCTGGTACAAAAGAATGAGAGTTTAAAGGTGCATTTTTCTCTCTGCTTACCTGAGTCAGAGTTATCAAACGGCCAAAGTGCCAGCAATCCGTCATAGGCGGCCTGCAAAGGAAAAGCACAGGGAAGTTAAGGCAGGCATTTACAAGCAGCTGGCCTGTAGGCAGGGCTCTGACTCCCGTCGCTGTCACTGCCTTCATCCCTTCTCTACAGCACACTCAGTCGTTTGACCTGCCAACTCAAAGTGCCTCTACAAAGCTTTCCCTGCCAGAGCAGTGAACTGGGCCTTTATCTTGCTTCAAAACACCTTATCATTTGGTGTTTTGAAGACAGTAATCTGTCTGTTAAGAGACAGATTAAACTGTTTAAGTCTTGGATAACTACTCAGTTTCCAGTCTCACTCATCTGCAGCTCCCACTCAGGCCAGTGAGAAATGCTGGACAGGATATGTTTAGTTGATACAACAGACCTGGAAAATTCTCCCTTAGCCCTCCACAGGTACTTTTCCTTTCCACACAGAAGAGCCTGTAGAACACAAACACCTTCTGCACAGCTCCCTTTCCACAATGCCCTCTGGCACTGCTGATCCAAATTCTAAATAAAAGCTGATTTTATCTCTTTTTTTTTATAAACCCTTTGCGATATGCCAGCGTGTGGCAGATGGCAGCTCTGTATGAGGCAGAGGCATGCTGCAGCCTCGGCAGATCCGTGCAGACCAGCTCGCTTTGCTCTACGGGGACTGCAAAGCAAAACCTGTGTTTTCCACCCATTTGTTTAATAGAGTGTCATTCAATAATATTAAGAATAAGAATAAGAAATGATGCAGAAAGCTATGGATTTTAGGTCAAACTTCTGACTTCTGTAATAGAGAGAGCCAGCCCACTTCTATCTGAATTTACACAGTTACAAGAAACCTAAATGCCCAAGACCAGAAGTGAGCAACGGGTAGCTGAGGTCTCGTGCCATTATTACAGGCTAGTGTGCAGTGTTGTGCAAATGAAAGGATTTGCAATAAAAAGGGCATTCATATTTAAAAACCCCCAGAGGTTTTTGAACAGAAGTTCTGTTGAGGTAAGGCAAAAAGACTAAAATTGGGACAGCACCAGTCCTGACCCTCAACAGACTTCTAGTTTTAAAATAACCTGGTTTTTTTTCTTAAAAAGCTCACAGATTAAAGTATAAGGTATTAGATCTTTCAAAATACTCCTAACTGGGGAGGATTTGATCAAACAGACACCTTTGCATTTCAAATTCTTTGCATTTCCCCCTCCCCCCCATCTTACCTGGGTTGAGGAAGGCACTTCTCCTTTTATCCCAGTTTCTGGTGACATTTCACCAGAAGAGCAGATCCCAGGGGGGCTCTGAGTGGCAAGGTGTGCTGAAGGCAGCGGGGGAGATGGTGCTTCCACTTTGCCATCACTTTCACCCCTTGAAGGATTCGAGTTGGTGCCAGGCCCTGGGGAACACAGGAAACGAATCTCACCCACGTGAACGAGCACCAGCTGGCGGCTTTACAAACGGCCTCGCAAAGGCAGCGCCCCAGCACTCGCAGCTCATCTTCTGTCAGTGGGAGGGAATGCAGCAGCACAGGGATGCCAGGCTTTTGGTCTTTCTGGTTGATGGGTTGGTTGTTTTTTTTTTTTTAAACCAGCCTCCCCACCCAAATGTCTGTGTGTACTGGAGTGACATCGCAGGGCTCGGTCACTACAGAGTCCGTTGGGAGAAAGAAGCACAGTGCAGCACAAATATCCACATTTCTCCTGGAGAAGCACCATTCTAAAGCACTTCCACCTTTAAGGAATGTACAGGCAAACTTCATTCCACTAACTTTCTTGAAAGTTTATGTCACAGGTTCAGATCTCAAGATCTGTCCATGGTGATTTCTTTAGTAGCAGACTGTCAGTACTTGATCTCAAAGTGCTTTACAAAAGATGGAAAAAAGGATTCCTGTCACTCTGTATTTAGCAAGAATAGAGGTTCAAATATTTGTACAAAACTGTTCAATTATATCTGACAGTCATTACAGTCTAAAAATCTCCCATAATTCAAAAGGAAAACATGCTGAGTCCGGCCCTCGCCTACACTGTAGCAACAGCCAAATGGAAAACAATATTCCAGAGGCTGCCCTGAGGATCAATGACAAAGCTAAATACAAATAAAGACCGTGTCATCAATATCACTGTACATTATAAATTATTATACAAACTTCAGCACATGCCTTGACTGAATATTGGAATGACATACTGAGCAAGTTGTTGTTTTTGAAATACAAGGTGGCAAAACCAGAAGCAAATAAGGCATAAAATAAACAAATTCATATTTAAAGCACTCTATGCCCTAAAGGTTTTTTCATTTCCAGCAAAAAAGAGTCCAATGGAAACCTTCAGGGATATAAAAAAACCACTCTTTAATGCAGCTACAAATAACAAATCACAGTTTACACTGTGTCCGAATACAATGCGCTGTGATCTGGGTGACAACAAAGCACTCGAGCAAAACCACACCAAGGTTTCAAAATGTGAACAATCCCAAACCTTACTTTTTTGTCAGCTATCAAAGGAAATTCTGCTCTTGTGCCACAAGCTGGATGTTTGATTTACTTTCCCCTGCTTTGATCGCAGATCGATATCTTTCCCAACTCAGTTAACGCCATTCAGCTGGGATAACAATGCTCCAAGGTTTCCTTCAGGCTCTGCTCATCTGTTGCTGTTGTCATTTTAAAGCAGAACAACAAAATTCCAGAAATTCAAGACAGGAAAAATTCAAGGGAAAAAAAGGAATTTATCAGTATTTCCTGTTAGAAACTTTTATCAGGAATCCAGCTCTACAGGTCCGTAGCAGAATTCCTGCCTAGACAGACACAGGGGGTTTTTTTTAACCCCTGAACATCCCAAACTGATTCAAACTGCCCCAAAGGCATCTCTGGGTTACAATTCTTTGAACTAATGGTATTTCAGCACACAGTAAAGATAAACCAGTGGGGCCTGGCTTGGTGAATTCTTTATTAGCACCTTCCCAGAGTTTCACAGGTTCCAAACAAACCTCTGCACTTCTTAAAGCAAAAATTACGGCTAACGAACAAGCAATGAAATAAAGCACAGAGAAGCAATAAACTATCATCCAAGGTGTACAAACACACAAAGATGTACAACACAACAAAGATGAGTTTTCAAACGATCATCAGTATTTATTTGGTTTCAACAACTGCAAGTAACACAAGAAGAGAGAAACCCACATCAATGACCCACACTTTGTACACAAGAACGCAGATTTATGTCCATTCTGACTTGTATTGTGAGAAACCTTTTTGCCTCCTAAACTTGTACTAAAATGAATTTTAACCAAAAGTATTTTAACTTCTAAATCAGGAATCAAAAACACTTTCCTTCAGTCAGCTCTGCACACAGAAAATGAAGCAGGGGTTTAGCAATATTTGTGTGAATACAGAATTCTTGTGACAGCTGGACAGTAAACTATTGTGGAAAGAGAAAGGCAAAGTTATTATATCTCATTTAAAATTGCATCCATTCTCCCCTAAATCTTCTTTTACCATGTACAAAAATTCCACACCATACTGAATATCTTTAATTTCTTCCTGGGAAAGTTGACCACTGTGTAAAATGTATTTCTTAACATCCAGTGCAACGATAAATTATTCCCTCCAAGGAACCACTAACTAAAAATAACCTATTAGCTGGTTTGCCCAAAAGAAAAGGGCTCTGTGTACCATGTAATCACTTGGACTGGAAGCTTCATAGGAATTGCTTCTATAAACAGTTTCAGATGCAACAGGGTAAACAGGAAAAGCCAAACTTAGACATATAAAAAAGCCTTCAGATATGCTATTCTGAAATGTGGAAGTCACCCTTTAAGGGAGTCGTCCCCCTCCAACGATCTGAAAGTTTTTGTTTTTTTTTTTTTTAATGAGAAAACAAGGATGTAAACTGACCACCGCATTTTCTGATGAATATTAAAATTCTCGTTCTCTTGATTATACTTGGCAAAACCATCTCAAAACACTCGACTGAAGCCTTTGAGACTTCTGGCTGTGTGATGTAACCATGCGGAACAATGCTACCAAAGTTCAGGCTCATAAATGAAATAAGGCATATTATTAAACCAAGGAGCTCTGCAGAGCAGCTCTGCTGGAGTGGAAATCACAGAACAACCACCTGCTTTTAGAGACAAACCAGGAAAACGTGGCAAGACCAGGAAAACTCTCAGGGTGTCTTATCTGAAAGGCACCCCCAGCAGCAACCCAGGCAGGTTCAGTAACCAACAGCTCCCCAGACAGCCTCGGTGTTACCCATGAGTAACTCACATTTTTTTCTGCAAAACCTGCCTGTTCCAGGTTTCTGACCAGCATATGAACAACGTCAATCTCAATCACACATCATGAACATCAAACTCTCAGAGCCCTTCGGATGCAGGTTATCTGGCAGCTGTGCTACCCAAATGGCAAGATGTTTAAGTTTTCCCTTCTGATTTTAAATGAGTTTGAACTGGTTAATTTCAGAAACTCACCATAGTGATAAAACACCCCCCCACACACACATTCTGGGCTTCAGTTTCCACCAGCAAATGTCAAGTTCATAGCTCATATGATCATATAATGAATTAGTTAAAAAGAACACGTAGTAAAATGAAAACTTTGGGATGTCCTCTAACTTCTAAAACAGGAAGAATTATGTGGAAGAGCAAGTGAAAACTTCTACTGTGTGCAGTAACTTGGAGAGCAATATCCCCTTTAGAAATGGCTCATCCAAATTTTAAACATGTTTAACACCCTCTTTGCATCTGTCCACCTCCATTAAGTCTTTTTTCCTCCAGAAAAAAAAAACCAAACAAAGGCTGAATACTGCTCCTTGAGGGAGTTATGTACTGCAGTGCTTTGTAAGACAAGACAATCTAGTGATAGCAGCCAAGATTAAAAACACTTCACTTCTTTAAAGTCAACAGAGACTGATCACTTATAATCCCTGAAATTAGTGCATTTCTTTTCAAATCAAGACAGATGAAAACTGCTGGGTTTGGTTGTCTTGTTAAATTCAGTCTTTTTCACTGTGTTCCTACCTACTCCCTCCTCCTTTTTTTTTTTTTTTTTAAATATAACCCAGGACTTAAAATGACTCAACATCCTCAAATTGTTTTTGAAGAAAAAAGGCAAAAACACCTACAAAGCCAGCACCAACCTAGACTGTGCTTTTACATCTCCACAATCTTCCTACCACTTGCTTCGCTGTCATTTTATACACTGAAAATTCTCATCAAACTTGATGTCCTCTTGTATTCAGTAATGACCACTTAAAAGGGAATCGTATATCACAAGATCTTTTTCGAGAGATTAAAATAAATTGATACCTGTGAATCTGAATAAGATGAAAGAAAAATATGTCTCTTAACTCCTGGCTTCTATAAAAACCCTCTTACCAGGCCACAGCCATACCCCTGACTGCTGTGAAAGCTACAGACCAAACAGGAAATCTTCCTTTTGACTTGGCCATTTTACTTTGCTTCCATAAAGATGAGATTATTGAAGCTCAGCTGAATAAAATCCAAGTAGTAGTGAGAAGACTGGAAAATAAGGACCTCAAATACAGGCTGGACAGGACCTCCTGGGCCATGGCACCCCTCAGTGACCCCCCTTTTCTAAATGTACCAAGCTTTATTTTAAACCCAGCTGGTCCCCTGCCTGCACCATGCCCATCCCCAAACTCTGCTTCTCAGGTGGTTGGGCAATCTCTAATTTTTAACCCGGATTTATGACTTCTTCACACACATTTATCTTTACGTCAAGTGGTGCTTCAGTTTTTAAGTAAAACCTAAAATCCTCCAACAAGGAGAAGGATGATGGATAGAGGGCAGCCTCGTCATTATTCCAATTTATCAGGACAGAAGATGAAACTGCTGATCTCACCTGTCAGGAGGCAGAGATGCGAACCCGTGGCGCATCCATCACCCGCGGTCGCGCATCGATCCAGGCTCCCACCCATCCCTGTGCCAGCTCAGGGCCCTCTGCTCCCTGCACCCAAACCCTGCCACTGAACTGAGCCACATCTGTGCTGCTCCACTGCAACTGAGGGATTTCCAGCCCTGCAGCCCAATTGGAACCTCTAAATCTGATTTAACTGGAGATCCTTCGGGAAGTGAGTTACTGCGAAAGAAGCCAGAACGCTGCACCAGCCACGCCCCACAGATATTAAAGCTACAGAATAAGGTGCAGAAACGTCAAGGTTTTTGGATTTTTTTAAAAACAATTCCATTGTTCAGACATGAGAAGTGAAAAGAGACACTAAGTCTGACACTGCAGATTAATTGTGCAATTATTTCCCCTTTGTTACACAGCTCCAGGGACCAGCTGGCCACTTGGATGGGGCTTGGAGCACCCTGGTCTAGTGGAAGGTGTCCCTGCCCATGGCAAGGGGTTGGAAAAAGATGATCTTCAAAGTCCCTTCCAACCCAAAACATTCTGGGATTCTGTGATTCATTCTCTAATTCTGTGACCATTAAAGTTATCTGTCTTTTCCCATTGAGGAAACAAAAAGAAAATAGAATAACAGATATCCTAAGAGAACTTTTCATTCTATTTATTTGGTCAGTTTTCCCAGCATAGATAAAGATAGACCTTTTCTTCTGGAAATTAATATGCAGTACTCAGAAAACTGTTGCTTGCTCTATTCCATTTCACAAATGATGTATCTTCTCAGAGTATTATTAAAATACAGCATTAATAATTTCTTTATGCACTAGAGAATCAGGCTGCAATGAAGAAAACACAAAAATATGCTGAAAAATCAGCTGTCCACACCTAATGGTTCACATCAGCTGTCTCCAACAGATCACCAGTAGAAAAACATTCATTTCCAGGTGCAAGTATAACAAAAATCAATAGCTGCTCACTACTTACAGGTCTAAAATTAAACTGCAAGAAGTAAAGATCATGCAACCTACAACGCCCCAATTGTTTCCACAGAGGAGAAACATTCAAACTGGTCAACATCAATCAAGTTTGGATTCAAACCCTTTCCCGTTATGACTCAAATACTTTGTATTTTGTTTGTAAGTACCATTGTGCAAACGAGCGAAACAGAAATCTGAGGGCAAGCACTACAGGCTGAATATTTTCGTCTATGACTTCAGCAGTTAACAACAAAGTTGGATCAGTATCAGACAAAAGTTTCTATATTTTATAGAAAGTGGGATTAAGCAGGACTTAAACCTGGATATAAACACACCAGCAGCAACCAAGGAGGCGCTGATCTGCATTTTGTTCCTACTAAAGATTTCCCTTAAAGTGCCACTAAAAAAAAAAAAAAAAAAAAAAAAAAAAAAAAAAAAAAAAAAAGAGAAGAAGGCCAACTTACGGGAGAGCGAGTGCGTGCCTTTGGGGAGGTACTCGAAGAGCAGCGAGCTGTCCTCGCCCAGCATGTCGGCTTTCAGCGACAGCAAGCTGTTCTTACTCATCAGAGCCGCGCGCAGGTTGGCGACGGTGGCGGCCTGGAGCGCGTCCTCCTTGTCCGGAGTCAGGGGCTGGTGGATGTAGCTGGACTCCCCTGCCAGCAGCGCTTCCTCCACGCTGCCGTAGGGGTCCGCCCGCTCCACCCTGCTGTCCGAGCTGCTGGGCTCCGTCCCGGCCGCATCAGCGCCTGCAGGGGGGAAGATGCTGTCAGAGACACGGGAAAACGGTGAGAGCAGGACCTGCCGCACCGCGGATCCGGGTAACAGAACCAGGAATGCAGCAACACTTGTTTTGCCTTTGCTTTTCACGTGGCAGCGCTGCTGTCACCCCCCTTTTCCTGCCTCACAGCTGGGGGTTCTGCTTTTCCAGCCCGTTCCCTCCTGCCCCACCAACTGGGCTTCGGTTCAGCACCGCACGCCATGAAGGCAGGGCAAAGGGAGGGGATGTGTTTTATCCACAACCTGAATAAGATCATTTATTTATCTTAAACTAAGATTTCAGGAGAGTTTGCTAGTACTGAAATTACATTCATAGGTTTAAGTTCTGTTTTCTCCCTAATTTTACACTCCAGTAGCCCAAATTTTCACTCTTTTGTTTCTTCCCTGTGATGAAGGTTTTGAGAAACCCAGTAATAAACAGCCTCTAAGAGTGGGGTGCTGAGTATAAATCCCTTGGGGTCACTTCTCTAAAAAATACAAAGTAACCAGTGATTCCCAGCATATATCACAGGGTGGGTTTTATACAGAAGTGTTACAGTTTAAAAAAAATAGGGATCAGCCACTTTACAACATGTAACTATAAAGAAATATAACATATTAGTAACAAATATATCAATTACTGAACCCAAACAAAACCGAAAAAGCTATGATAAAGTAAATTCCTTCCTGAGAAGACACAGCTTTTTTTTTGTATTTTTGGGGAGGTATAATTGAAAAGCCTCCTTTGTTTGAACTTTGGCTCTCTTATCAGCTTAAATAATTTATGTATTTTTATGTAAAGGAAAATGACTCTCAGACTCCTCTCTATTCTTCATAGAAAACAACAAAAATTACACACAAGAAAAGGGCTGTTAGCCCATTTTAAAAGTGCATCAAACAAATTGCAATTACCTACTCCACGATCTGCAGCAGCAAACACAGCTGACACACTCAAAGCCCAGCTGAGCACCTGGCAAACGCAGCTGAAGCTTCCCAACAAACTTATGCCTTTGTGGCATTTCTCCTCATTTCTCATCAATGTAGAGGAAAAAAAATCCATATCCAAAGAGAAGGCACAGATAATGAGCTATCAGACGGAGAAAGAAGCTGGTTTGCAGATCCTGAATATTTTATTGCCTCCTAGTTTAAAAGAGATTTAAATCTACTTAATGCAAGAGGGAACTATTAGAGCTCAAACCAGTGGTAGGACACTTACAAAATTAATACCTGCTGCTTTCACAAATTCACTTTGTGCTCTTCAGGGCAAGGGATTCAGGTGCTGTCCACACACAGCACTGCAATAAACTCCTGTACAGAAGCTCAGGAGAAAAGAGAAGGCAGAGTGGGACAAAGCAGCACTTGGTTTCCGCAACTTCAAACCAGGGCAAGGCATTAATCTGCAGAGCCTTATTAAAAAATGCTAATGAGGACACTGGTACCGTGCCCACCTCCTGTAACCTGGAAAACAGCTGAAGGAAGAGCATTATTTTTATCTCCATTTTACAGGTGGTGGCTGCCAGAGAAAGACGTGGGGACTCGCTCAAGGTGCCCAGCCTGCAGAGCCAGGAGCAGCCAGTGAATTTCCCAGTCCCAGCTCAGGGCATATCAGATTCCAGAACATGTTCAGATTGGTTTTACTGAGCTTCACTGCTCTGCCAGTACATCCTACTGCTAAGTTGTTCCTTTAAAAAACAAACAGCCTCAAAGCAAACAATAAGGAAAAAGCAATCATAGGCAGAGCGCTCCCACACCCCGGAGATGTAGGGAAAGCCCAAGGCTGGGGGCTACAAACACAGTAGGAAGTTCATAAATGTGAACTACCAGAAATGCTCTCTGTTTAAAACAAGCCATTTTCCCTCCTCCATCTGTGTTTTGCTTGTATAATTTCATATTATCAGTTTTATTAAATCTTAGCCAAGCAGAAGAATTCAAATGCTTCGAATTTTTACGTATTTTGTCATCCCCCCCCCGTTAGCGGCTCACAGGATATCCACTTTTCTACATGATAATGAAGGTTTTTTAAAAACAAGCCAGCATGCCTACATAAAGGAAAATTACAAGACAGTAAAAACCAGCAGCTGTTACAAAGGGTGGTGAAGGAAGCAAATGGAACTTTAGCCCATTAAACTGGTAAGATAACAGAGAGCTTCATCACATCAAAGCCACAATAACACCACTGTCCCACTGCCTACACGGGGAATCACAGCACATAACTCGGGCCAGAAAGGGTGTTTGCCCACAAAACTGCATTCCCAAATAACCAGGCAGGCAGGGAATCACCTTGTGCTTTCTGCACTCCTTTCTCAGAGCGTGGTACAGCTGCTGATTGACAGTTGCCAGAATTGGCTGCTGCCCGCTGCACATAAACACTAATTGCTAAAACACACGCAGATTAATTGTAACCACAACAAGACATTAATGTTCCTCAAAAGCCAAGATTAGAGACAGACAGTGAAATAGATGCTTCAGAGCTTCCAGTATTTATAGCTGATGTAATCTAATCAAACACACATTATGGCAAAATAAATATCCACTTAGTCACATAAGTACTGAAATACTCTCAGAACACCAAAACCCAAAAAATGCACCAAGTTCCTCTCCACAGGGCCTCCAAAACCACTTCTCTTTTCTCTAGAATGCAGCTCCTTTTAACAAGATTTAGCCAAAGAATTATATGAATCGAAAGCATCCGTCACTTCCCAGTAATCCAAACTGTTTACTACAGCGCTCCAGCCCCGTGTAAACCAGGCTTTAGTCAATGAGCTTCTATTCTGCAATTATTCACTGCCACGGGCCCCAGAGCTTCATCCCAGCCCTCTGGAGCTCGTTTTTCACCCTGCTGGGACAGCCCCTGTGACTGCAGGGCTCCACACGCAGGAAATCCCGAGCTAAACACGGGATTAATGCTGCTCGAAAACTGAGCTCATTAGTCTCTTTAGCAAATCATTATTTTGCAGTTATTCTATTACACCAGCCTACTTTCCAAAACACAGAAGCTTTAGAAAAGCTTTCTTAAATTTGTTGACTTGGATGAATATTTTATTGTTAGCTTTTATTGTCAAATAAAACGCAGAGCCTATTTTTTGACAATGTTGGCAACAGTACATTCATGCAATTCTGAAAACAACAGTGAGGTTCTAACCTACACATGGAGCATCACATAACAGGGATACAAGGACTGCAAGCACCTTCTCAGAGAGGTCACCCATCCCAGCTGAGCTCAAAATACACCTCATTCCCAGCCACACAGACCAGGCAGGCTCTAACAGATCCATGAAGAGGAATAAACCTCACACCAGGACAACAGGAGCAGCACAATATTCCCAACACACCCAGGGTGGCCACTGTGTGAGCTCTGCAAGTCCTATAAACCAAGCTCCTGTCACAAACCCAGGAATGGGAAAAGCAAGTTGCACTAGTCACAAGAAATCAAGCACTACAGACATCTGGCAGCCCCTTGGAAAGGGCTATGGCACAAATCAAAGTAATGCAATGTACTCTAAGTATCCAAATGTTAATGTGATAATTTATTTTCAAAGATCTAGGAGGAAGCTGACAGTAAAATGCATTAAACCTAGTCCAACAACTGAACAAAACACACATGCCATCCCAGGAACAGCAAGGAAAAGCTCCATTTTAAAGACTCCATTTACTACCTTAATTAATTACTTTAATACGCAAACCAATTTTTTCTCTTGTATTTCTTCTCCCTGCTTCTGTCATTTTTTCTCATTACAGCTTAAACTCAGCTGTTACCAGAGTACCTCCTCAGCGTCTGCTTCTCTCACACCACTTATTTCTTGTTTGTACTGTGTTTTAACCTTCTCAGTAAACCCCCAGTGGGGTTTCCCAGACTCCCAATGCTATTATTCTCTTTCATAGTTCTTTTTTTTTTAATTATTTTTTCCCCTTTTCATCTTTTATTCCTGCTCTCTCATGTAGACATTTGAACATCTAGAAATCAGTAGCTGGAGAACTAAACCCATGAGAAGGGAGAAAGGCATGAATAAAACCCATACAAGGCTGCATCTGCTGCTAGAAAACTCAAAGCAGAAAGAAGCTTCATCCCCAAGAACTAAAGGCAACGTTTTTCCAGGTCTCTCTTTCTCAATATTGCTCTTTTCATTGCAGTCTCGAGGTAAGAGGGGATCAAGAAATCTGTCAACTCTTCAAAGCCCCGTTCAGGGGCTTCATCCCTTCAAAGCAGAGATGTTCCTCCCTTGGTGTCCCAAGTCTCTGGGGTTGTGTGACAGAGGTGATCCCCAGCAGTGAGGGGGAGCCAGCCACAGGCATGAGAGTCCTTCAGAGGAGGGCAAGAGTGCCTCACTTACCATTTAGAGAGCTTTAAAACAGCTCCTGTGTGTTTCTCAGGCCTGGCAAATTTCAGGAATCTTTGAGGAGCCTTCCCAAGCCCCACTGGAATGCAGAGGTGTTTCATGAGCCATTCCTCCAGCACACCTTTCTGAACTGGAGGTCTCACCCCTCAGCACCTGGAGTCAACTCTCTGCAAGTCCCACAGCCTCCAAAGACGATGGCAATTCAAGGCACCTGCCACAAAAAGCTCCTGAGCCCTTCCCGTAGCTCACCCACCTGCTGGACCCAATCTGGCAGAATTAGGGTGGAAAGGTGACCTGAAGGGAGGACACCTCTGGGTACAGAAGTCCTGCTGTCAGCAAGGCAAGAACTCAGGAAAGCAGAGTCTGGAAAGAGGAGCAGCTGGACTTAATCTGAAGCGGTGTCACCATCAGACAGGGGAGGGAGAAGCCATCCTGACCTAGGGCAGCATTACTGCTCTGTCATCTGGAGTCATCTTTAAGAACTGTAGATAAATTAGGTTGAAAGTGACTTCAGAGCTACTTTTAGAGTCAGATTCCAGTGACTTGTACAGCCCAGCTGTGAATATCAGCAGGGAAGACAGAGTACAACTTTCCCAGTCCTTCCTTCACCTTCTGACCACTTTGTGAAGAATCTCCCTTCCTGTAACTCGTGTCCATCACCTCTCATCCTTTCTCAACCCACATCTGAGAAGGGTCTGGCCCTGGATAATCCACCTACTCCCCTTCTCTTCAAGATTTTAAACCAAGCTCTGTCAGCCTCTCCTCACACACATCATCTCGATGGCCTCAGCTGTGCCTGCTCAAGCTCATCAAAGTCTTTCTTGGCCTGGAGATCCCCAAACTGGATCCTGTACACCAAATGTTCTTCCTAAGGCAGGCAGCCAACCTCCCCTGGCTGCAAGGGCACACAGGCTCCTCTTCAGCTCCTTACTCACCAGAAGACATTTTCTGCAAAGCTGCTTTCTCTCTCCTTGGCTGCCAACCCAAACTGCTGCACGGGTTATCCTGTGCCACACGCAGGACGTCACACATGGTGGAATTCCTGCAGTGCCTGGCACGCTGCCAACCAACCCCTCCCAGCCTGGGGCCAACCAGCAACTCGCTGAGGGTTCACAACATCCCACCACACAAGTTGTTAATGAACAACGTCAACAGCATCAGGCCTGGAAGCAGCCTGGGATGGATGCGGGCGTCACACTTCCTGGGGCTGATGTTTTGGATCTCCAGCACACAGCTGGATAATTTTTAGTGTGATGGAAAACACAATTTTTTTTTCTGTTTACATCATGACAAGCAGAAAGAGAAGAGGTCCCAGCATCAGCAACTTCTCCCACCCCAAATTCCTGCACCCTCGCCTGCTACTCCCTCAGTGGCACCAAGAGCACGCGTGTAGTTGTGATTGAACTTCAGACAGGAACTAATATGTTAAAAATAAATTGATTTATTAAAAAAAGTTATATTTAAATGCAGATCAGTTCCCCTATCTGGTTCTCTACATGGTCACACAGAGATTTGCACCGGAACAACTGCAGGAGAGCGTGGGGGTGAAATTAAGCACCAAAGGAAAGTGGGAGCCACTTAAACTCAGCTTTTGTTTCAGGTACACTGACAAAATGTGACCCAAAAAAACTTAGGTGAAATAAAAGACTTAATTTTCTGAGGTTCTTCAACCTATCTGGGTCAAGTATCTGCCTGACAATAGATTTTATCTAGAATTCCAGGGATGATGTTTCTTGCGTAAGTTTAGGAAGGTTTGGCTTGATCTCCTTCTGTACAAAAGGCAATTAATTTTTAAACTCTCAGGGAAAAAAAGAAAAAATAGCTTTCATTTCATAGTGTGTTTTTTGATTGGGAATTAAAAAAAAAAAAGAGCACACAGGCTGGCAGAAAAATGACAATCTTTTACCAGCTGCTAAAAATATCCTTGAAGTTTCTATTTCAGTTCCCTCCTCCTGTCTAACAGAAATCTTCCAAAAGTGTTTCACAACTCACTATTTGTTAAGCAAACCCCAGCGTTCTCACCCACTGCAATATTTACATGGGGGAGTGATGCCATGAGCTATATTGGTTTGATTTGCACTATTTTACAACCATAACAGCAGACATGTGGATACAATAAACGTGCACAGCATTCAGAATCAGCTCCAATTTCCTAGAGCAGGAAACAATCAAGCAAACACAGATATTTAACCACAGCACATATGATCATTAAAAACTGCCTTTATGCTGAAAGCTGTTAAGATATCTTAAGTGAATCCTTATGGAATCAAACCCTGGTCTCCTTCAGGCTGTGCTTTCCTACCCCTCTTCTTTCAGGTTTGAGCCCTACTACAGCTGTTCCACCACGACTCAAAGCAGGGTGACCTGGGACTGTCAGGATTTGATTTCTGAAAAACACTGTCCTGCAGGAAAGTGCCAATTTCCAGTGCTGCTCCTGTTTCTGAGGGCTCAGGAGGAGCCCATGCCAGCTGAGGCTTCAACATAATTTTCCAGCCTATGGCCGTAGGATGTTCAGTATCTGTGTTCTACCAACAGACACATTCTCCTCACCAGCCCTAGAGCACTACTGCTAAAATAAACCAGGTTTGTCCTACACAAATATGACGTGGTTTTACATTTTTATTATTCCTGCAGCGTATTCCAAAAGCACAAGTGTATCCCCATCTTCGTCTTCCCCAAAACAGTAATCAGTGTACAAATAACTGGAAAATTCCCTCCACTCCTCCAGGTACCTGGAAAAAAAATAATCAATTTTCATCTCTTTCCCGTAATATTTGTTTTTCTGCCATTGAATCAAGTTCTGCAGACACTTTCCCGTGGTCAGCAAAAGGAGCTCCTGGCCCAAACCCTGCTGCTTGTTGCTGTTCCCCCATCTCCTGTTAGTGACCTCAGCTCAACTGTTCCTTGGGCTACAGAGCAAACCTGGCCAACTGCTGATCTTCCCCCAAAAAGATAAAACAGAACAAATCCAAAAATGAGAGAAATGGTTAAACTGGGTGAGTTAATTGTTTCAGAAACTATTCTAAAATGGGGTAACACAGTATCCTTGCAGGAGCAGGAATGACTGGGCAGTGAAGAAATACCTTAAACCATTCTTGTTTCTCCAAAATATGCAGAGAATTGTCCAGTAACTTGAGACTATCACTTTAAAAGTACTGCAAGCTTAACCTCTTTTTCCAAGTCTCTTAATTCAGGCAATAAAAGGAGTGACACTATTCCCTGCTGCTCCTCTGGACAGAGGCAGACACAAACATGAAGGGACAGAAATAAAACATTCAAGTACCACATTAAATATGAATATTAGCACTCGTGATATGACAGAATGCTGAGTTATAAACTCTGAAAATGCTCAGAACAAATATTTACCTTTTGAAACAAGTGCCTTGGAAAAAATAAAAAAAAGAGAGAATAAAAAACAAATCGGAGACCAGTACAGAAAAGCTTGGGTTTGATTCCCAGGCACTGCATCTTAAGAATTAATTCCTATTACATTTTAATGCAAAAGGAGCACTGCAAATAAAGAAATTAAAGTTCTGAACAGGACTGATTGCAAAGTAGGAATAGAATTTACGTGAAAATACTAAAGGCTTCTTGATTTCTCACTCGTGATGTCAAAGTAAAGAACCAAAAAGGGGTAAAAAGTTTTTGAAAAGTTGAGATCTCCATAAAGAAGAGCACAAAGAACAAAAAATAGTGAGAAGGGCACTCAGGAGAGGGGAAATGCCTCTGATCTCTGGAGTTAAAGCAGATTAACAGAATCAGAACTGCTACCACAGGGAGGAGGAAGAGGAGGAGGAGGGCTTGGGAGCCTGGGGAAAATGGAATGCAGGGTGGGGAAAGGAAACAGACACTGAGCATTGAGCTAAAGCTGGTTTAGGGTGGAACCATTTTAAAGCCAGGGTGTAGCCAGGGAGTGTGTCTGGGTTTAAAGAGATGATTTTAGTTTCCAAACTTGAAAATAACCTGACCTAACCCTTCAATAACAGAAACTCCAAAGTGACTCCTGCAAAGATTGTATCCTAATAACTCCATTAGCCTGCAGCCCTGGTGCTGTGGAGAACCTGAATTATTCACTGAGCACCCTCTGCAAAATTCTCAGTGTGGACACACAGATCAGTGGTGTTCGGGTCGGGTTTTTTTTTCCTTTGGTTTTGCATTTTGAGGCAAATCTCAGCCACCTCCACGCAGTGCACTGGTGCTTCAGGCACACCAAGAGTTCCAGAGAGGGTCCAGAAACCTGGGCAGCTCCTAAGCCCAAGGAATGCAGGCTAAGCCGATTTTGGGCTAAGAAAGAATTCAGGGGGTGGCATAAGAGCACAGAGCTGTAACCCCTCCATGCCTGGTTCCATCACTGGCCACCAGGGTATCAAAATATCTCCCCAGCAAAAGCCCTTCAATTGTAGCAAAGATTTTAACACCTTGCACCGTAACTGCAACGTCATGGCTGTAAAAGAAGGTGGAAAAATGCAGTAATGAACTTAATTTTCCAAGTGGCAGGCAATTTGTAATTTACTATTACCTACCCTCAAAAACACTCCAACACCTTTCCAATAAGCTGTTTTAATCCAAAACGTCTATCCTGCTTAAAGAGTGATCTTTCCAAAATGAGGCATAAAAAAGGTCTAAGTAACAAACTAAAGTAGGAAATTATTAAAATTTGAGCCTGTGTTGGTTTTTAGGACATCAGACATTCATCTGACAACTGAAATTTTAGCCAGCCCAGTTTTCAGTCATGGCTGTAACAAACCATCAAACACCTGAAGTTTTCCCATTGCAACCAGGACTCAGACCATGGCAGGTGGACTGGAGACTCCCTCTCTTCAAAGCAAAATCTGTTTAAAGGAGGAGTAACTGACTGTATTCTGTCCCAGTGACTTTTCTGGCTGGATTATTTCAACACTGCCCGCTTCCAAAACTTCTCTTAGCACCTCCTTCAGTATATTCATTTTTGTCTTGTAGAACAGAGCAAAAATCTTTAGGAGTTCCTTAAACACCTGAATCCTGAGTACCAACACCACACTCATCTTTCCCCCCTTTTGTCATTTTGCAAAATCTGGATTCCTCTAGTTGGACCAATATGCTTGCCAAATACCACAACAGAAACAGGGGAATTTTCAGGGGAATTACTTAATTAATAATGACTTGAAAATATGAATCAAGGGAAGATCTGAAGATTTGCATTGACAAAGGGACAGAGTTACAGGAAGCCCAGTAGCTTGCTGAGAAAAACCAACTTTGTTTCAAGATAAAATCATCCTGTAATATGGCAATCCACACATTCACCTGCCTGTACTCAGGTCCAGAGACCTCACCAGCAGAAACTTTGTTGAGTTCATCTGGAACGAGCTCTTCCTCTGAAGCCTTTTGCAATGTAAGCTCCCTATGTGATCCAACTGTTCAGCATCTGTGCTCCCCAACAGCTCCTGTAATCATAATTTGCTCTCTGGAAACCAAGACAGAAGAAGGGATGGGAAATGTTGATGACAGCAGCTGTCTGCAGGCTTCCTGGGGAGCAGAGCTCCCTGCAGCAGCCTCTGCAGTCACACGTGTGGCCCTGGAAAAGGAGCGACTTCCACGGATCCTCCTCGGGAGGGAGGGAGGGAGGGAACTCGCGCGTAATTAAAGATTCTGATGGGGAAAACATGACAGGAACCGTGAGCTCTGCAAAGTCAGAAGGACACAGCGAAGTCCTGCCTGTCCTTCCCACGGAGGTCACTAGTCTGGGCTTACTCAAGTCCTGAAGCTCTTCTTAACAGAACACAGCAATTTCAGTATTAAAGGAAAGAAAAGAGTTCCCAAACCGCAGTGCCTTTAGAAAGGACTGCTCTGTTTTTAAAATAATTAGCTTCATTTCACAGTCAATTGGCACACAGAAATTCACTTGCAGCTTTTGGGTGCAAACACTCAGATGTGTGGGAGTATTTCCTTGGAAATAAATTCCTGAATCATAACTACCATGCTTGAACAAACACATTAATAAAGCCATCAATAAATTCTTCAAAAGACACCCTTCAAGTGGCAGAGTTTTCCATTATGTGAAGAGGCAAAACCAGCAACACTTTGCTGGCTTAGCAGTGAAGATCTCCACTCTCTTTTCCAAACACCACCTGATGCTGTAGTTCATGCACTCAGGATGTGTAATCCTGAAAAAACTTTATCCAGCAAGGCTAAAGGAACAGGAACTTAAGGCACATAAAGATGTTCAAGGCACAAGACTACTTCTGAATTTCATAAGCATCTTTGCTAGGAAGACTAACAAAGAGCAACATGTTTCTTTAGAAAACCTATAAAATTCAAGAAAAAGGGATAAAATAAAAGGCAGACCTGTTCTTTTGGCAAGTCCATGGAGGAAATTCTTCTTGGCTCAATTATGAAGAAAGTTATTATTTATAAAAGCCCATCCTTCAGTTTACTTTGGAGAACTGCTGCTTCAAGTTAATGTGTCTTGGTGAGGAAAACATATATATGAATGTTTCCTACAAGGAATGACAGACTGACATCCTGAACAACCCAAACAGGATGAGAAAGACAAAATCTAATGTGTTTGATGCTAAACAGACAGTCCAAATTAATAAATAGAAGCTAGCATGAAAAGATGGTGCTCATCAAGCTTTGTGCTTAACTGACACCACCCTGAGAAACTGAGAGCTGAATCACAGTCCCAATCCAGCACCTCAGTTTTTCATTTGCATTCTTCTGCAAATCCTATTTGGTTTTTCTTTCCTGATGGAAAAGACAATCTTCATGGCAGACATTAACAATCTCTTGCTATTTCCATTATGTTAGATTACCATTAATACAATTGCTCCAGACACTCCTTTTTATTTTAAGCTCCAATGTTGTCAGATTAAAAAACTCTCAACAGCACCCCACCAGCATATGGAAAATCAACGGATTCGCAAAGAATTTTCTTACCCTTTCAATTTAAATAAAATCTGTGTCCTTTTTTTGAGATGTCATTGATTTGTCTTTAAATATTTGGGACACTAATACACCTGCCTGTACTGATAAGAATGTTCTTGCCACTGAAAGCAGCACCACTGCTGAGTGTGAACGAGCTGAGTCGTTTCAAAAGCAAAGTTTCAGTGACTGCAATGTGCTTCTTTGCAATATAACAGGAATGAAATAATCCTGTATATAATAGAGGAGTAGGAAACATACTTGTCATCTGTGAATATCCTGCCCCAAATAATCACTGAATTTGAAGGGTGAGGCAATGGTTACTTGCAAGATTCCCCTTCCAAAATGCTGCTGAAATGCAGTGCTGTTTGCAACCAAGACCAAAGGAGTGCTTTGCACAGTTTCAGGAGGAAGACTGAGCTTTGAAGAAGTATTCTCCTAAACCAGCTTCTGCATTTCCAGAGTGCAATGTCTGTGTTAGCCCAGCAGTAGAGAGGCATTTGTAAACCACCCCAGTGAACCCAACAAGAGCTTTCAGTCTTAGCAAGCAGCATCTTAAAATAACTGATTGGATCAGAAAAGTGAACGAGCCTCAAAGAACAGAGAGTTCTAGGTAACTTTCTTTCCTCTCAGTTACTTCTGAAAGAACATTCAACACCCATTTCCTCAGTAAGTGAGGAGCTTTCCATCTTAGCTGTGTACATTGCTGATAGGGACACTTCTAAATAAATGAGGTAAAAGAAAGCCCTAGACTATGAAGTCTGTTTTAAAAAATGAAACCTGACATGACTAAATCAAAGACAACTTCAAGCTGGAATTTAAACACAACCCAAATACTTGTTACAAGTGTCTGCACTGTGTCATTGCCCATTTGCACACAAGAAAATCAATTATTCTTCACACTTAAGAGTCAAGTCTGCAACACCCCTACAGCACTGCTGAATTCTAATAGGAGAGGGAAGAACCTGGGGTACCAAAATCCAGCCTCAGCATAACCCTGTAGCTCAGGATATGAAGTTTGCAGGAAAGTATCTCCCATCTGCTGGATATGGGAAATACCCATGCAAGACCAGAAGACCCTACTGCTTGCACAGCCCTAGACAGGGATGTTTTTGGGGTAGAAGGGTTGCTTTTACTTCACAGTGGAAGAGCAGCAGCCTCACCTGAGTGCCCATTTGATTTCCCCCGAACCACAGATTTACCACACGAGAGGCTGCCTGTGGACAAGGTGTCCAAGGCTAACCAAAACTGAACATGTATGGATCTCAAATTCTTTGAAATCATACCGAAAAAATCCCCAAAGACACCACAACTTGCCCTACAACACAGGCAGGGCTTGCAGAGACAATCCCTGCTGTTAAGCCCACGTGCACCCATTGCACAATTTCAGGCCCCACAATGCAGAGGAACCTCCCTGTCCAGCAGGGCAGAAAGGAGAATTTCACCTGCATTCACCTCTCCAGATGGCCAACATGGGGAACCCAGAAGCAGCTCAGTCTCCACACAGCCCCCTTGTTCCTCATGGGCACACTGCTCTCTGCCAGTTGCCACTGCCAGCACGGGCAGCCCCCGAGCCTGTTCATTTTGGACAGCAGCAAGTCTTGCCATTCGTTTTTTCCTTTTCTTTTACCAGCACTATTGGAATATTGAAACTCTTCCCTCAACCACCACCATTCAGCTGCCCTTTTCCCACCACTGAAACCACCTCCCTTATTGGAAACTGCATTTAAGACAAGATTTGGAACAAATAATTCGATGTGCCTGCTGACATGCTGTGTCAGCACTGTGCTGAGTCAACCCCCCGAGCCATCTTCCTCTCATCTGCAAACAGCCACTGCAATTTAATTCCTTAACAATTAGGAATTAAATAATCTAAGTTTCATTCAGCTTCCAGTAATATAATCTCTTCTGTTCTGCCCTATTTTCCATAGACACTCAATCTAGACCCAGTTTTCCAAGAGGATCAGAGCTGCAGCTCTGTTTCTGCAGCCACTCCCACATGTCTGGTTCACTCCAGGTACCTGTCCAAACCCACATCCCTCAGACAGTACAAGTGATCGAGCTGTTTTTATGGGATGCCATGGAAAATGAAAAATAGTTGCATGAGAACAGAGACCAGGCAATCCATGCTGAGTCTTCACTCAAAACAAGGATAAAATACATGCATTGCAAAAATGAGATTCTTCATAAATCACTGTTACCTTGAATTATCTCACATTTTTTCTTCTAACTGACGTTGTTTAGATTTTATCATCAGCTAATTATAATAATTACATGCAATTATCTTCCTGCAGCAGATAACCATAAAACATAATAAATCTCAAGACATTTGCAGAGTTACTGTTCAATGAAAACCACATTAAAATGCCAGTATGTGAGCAACTTCAACCTCCTTTTTCAGCCCATAAAGACTTTTAAGACTTTCAGTTCTCCTTGTATTGTTTTTTTCATCCAAATTTGGCCACATAAAAGTCTATAATCTCACAAACCCTTCTCCTGGCTGGCTTGGATTCTGGTATGCAATGAAACACAGGCTAACTCACAGCACAGACTAAGTTCTTGAAGTCAGCTTGAGAGAGTTTACTAACAGACTCCCATAAGTCCTAAGAAAAAAACACCAAACTCCTAGTTCAGAAGCATTCCTGAACCTATTTACTGCCACTGATTAATGAATCAAATGGGACAGTTATCTTGAGACAAAAAAGTAACTACTGAAGGTTCAAAGGAAGTCAAGAAAACAATTTTCTCACTGGCTACACACTTTAAACGCAGCCACTCGTCTCAGACCACAAGTAGTCACACATCAAAATACCCTTGAAGCCATAGTGATGCCTCAGAAAAACATGTTGTTCTTGAGAGTTACTGAACACTTGCCCTGCCATTACTAGCAAGAAGCTATGGTGGTTTTCTTACCCAAGAGAAAGTGACACCTGAATATCAGGAAATTCTGAAGATGGTATCGGTAAGGCTAAATTACACCTGTTTGTGTGGTGTAATTACATCATCAATATACAGCGCAAGGAAAATTCTTCAACCTTGACATCAATGTCCACACCTGCTAAAATAAATTCCTTTAACCTTTCCTCTCATTAATTCCAACAATTAGAGTGGTGGTTTTGGGGTGATTTATGTTGTTCAAAGCCGAAACGAAAGCACCACTTTTACAGGAGAACCAGCCTCCATTAAGGCTCCTGACTGATCCACACAGTGCTCATTGCTTCTGAATTGCTGGCACACAAGCTTCTACATTTTTGTATTTCTGGCAAGCTCCTATTTCAGAGGCTGACAAGATCATCCCATAAACAGATCTAATTAACTCAACGTTTTCAGTTTCATCCCCAACAACTGGAAGAATGACTTACTTGGGTCTCGACTGCTGTAGGGCCATCCTGAGGCAGGTAAGAGGGGCAGCACAGGAGAATTTGCCCTGCTGTCATCCTCCACTTGCTGCGTAATATGTCTCACAGTTTCTTTGTTTTTCCTGTTCTTCCTGCGGCCCGTGGGCTGCCAGCCATCCCCCACTCCTGGCTCTGAGAACCCACTCTGTATTGCACTATCCTTGGCAGAATGCAGCTCGCCCCCTCCGTAGTGGGACGGTGACACCTGCTCCTCTTTGATACGCAAAGACCCGTAGCCCATGTCACTAGCCCAGAGAGACTGGGACGAAATGTCCTCGTGGCTGTCTGGTTTTGGTTCTTGATCCTCTTTCCCATAACTGCTCCCTCCCTCGTGGCAGCTGGCAATGGCCGAGTCCCCAGAGGAGTTTGCCGGGCTCGTTCTCCGAGCCAGCCAGGGGGATATACTCCTGCCAGCCACGACTGCCGAAATCAGAGCGTCCGTGCTGCTGCTGGAAGGGGCTCCCAGCTCATAGTCGACGAGGTCCTCTGAGGCATCAGACTTGATGCTGATGTCCAGAGCTGCTTTGATGAAGTTGTGACAGGCCTGCACGATGTCTGTCATCTGCAGGTAGCTGGCAGCCGACATCACCTCGATGACGTTCCTGCTGGTCAGCGCCAGGTGTGCGGAATACATGAAGTCAATGATTGCCTTAAAGCCCTGGGCGGTGACGATGTCCAGGTGGGTGACTGTGGCCTGGTCAGAGGTTTTCTGGACCTGGCAGTAGAGGGTTTTGAAGTAGCGGCTGCTCCCCAGGAGGACGTTTTTGTGAGCCTTGAAGATCTTGCCCTCCACGATGATGCAGACGTCGCAGAGGATCCCGTGCTGCCTCTGCTCGTTCAGCTCCCGCAGCAGGTGTCGGTAGTGGGAAGCAATTTCCATATCTTCCTTTCGGTTATTCATTTGGAGATCTTTATGTTTCCTCTTCCACAAGTCCTGCAGAAGGAAGGAAATGACAGGATTACAAAGTCCAAGATGAGGCTGAGAAAAACCCCAAAAGAAGCAACGGGTTCATCTGGGAAGAGTGCCACAAATACAGCTACTGCCTGCAATGCCTCCACATTCATTACAAAATGCACCTTACTTTGGCCAGACTTCAAATAATTTACATAAAAAAGGACTAGATTTGGAGCCAATCCTCCAGTGGCTCATAACATCCCAGAGAAACGTTTCTTTAAATTACTACAGACTTGTAAGAACACCCATCTGAAGTAACCAGAGAACAACAGCTGTCAGTTTTTAGTGTGAATTTGCTGAAGTTTGGTTTTAAAAGAGATACTGCACTTGAAACCACGCTCAGATGCCCAGAGACTACTGAGGGGCACATTGTAACACTTTTTCCTGGAGGGAACAAGTACTGTGTGTAGCACCCAGAAGAGCTGAAATCCACAAACAGCAAGAGACGATTGAACTGAGCATTTCCCTTGTTACACTGCCATGGAGGGGCTATAAAAATGGTTTAAAGTCAGAAGAGCAACAAGCAAATCCAAGACCACAGATCACAGTTTTAAGTCTCCATTCAAACTAAACTGGCAATAGATCACAACTATGAAATTAATGTTATTTGAAGCTCAACTACTTACAAGCAATACTTTGCAATAAACATGTTATTTCCTTGCTTTACAACTCCAAGTTTACCCTGCAGCCACCCTTAGATACTGAGAAATTCTCATCATCACCTGAAGAAAGGATCCTTATGACCAACATAAAGCTGAGAAAAATTCACAGGGCTTTTGATCACCTTTCATAAAATTTGGCAGTATTATCCGAAATAAAAGGCTAGCTGGTGCCAGCACCAAGGTATCTTCTAAGTTATGCTCCAGATTATCCTCCTCTTACACTCCAAAACAGAAAAAAAGGTCCTGAAAGTTGACAGTAACCAGCAGTGCAAGGATTTTCAGATTGAATTTTTTCCAGTTACTATCTTTGCAACTCCATATTTGCCTTTGATGCCACAGCTTTACAAATCCTCTGGCATTCAATTCTGCCATTTTCTCTAACTTATACCACTTTTTTTGGAACTTACTATCAAGATTTATCTACCATGGAGCAGTGGTTTAATGGTCCAACTACTTCAGAGCACCAAAGTGAGGGATATCTTACTCCTTTCTCTCAGAAGCTTAAAATTTGTTCCAATATAAAATGTTCCAACTGTGGAATTGATATGAGGGTCCACGTGTCAACACACAACTGTAAAACTGGACCCAGTTCCAAATGTTATTTATTATGTGCAGGCACACTCATCAGAAGCCTGGATTTAGGCTACTGGTTGTCACTTATAAAAACAAAACCTCTGAGGTCGTTCAGCGTTAAAGCACACATGGCTCAGTGTTAGCCCTGGCATCAAGGAGATGTTTCCAGCCTGGAGCACCTTTCTGATCTCCACGGAGCTCACACACAAAGTCAGTCCCATCTGCTCAAACTGGCTCGCAGCAGTGGACAGCAAGCCACAATTCAGGAAGTTTCCCTGGCACATTCAAATGTGTTTCCTGGGCTGTGGAACACAGATCCACAAGTACCCTGCCCCCTTCCCCTACTCTGTGCTATTATTATCATCGGCAGGAGCAAAATAGCTGCAGTTTAGTCAACACTGTGGGCTAGAAAAGCACCTCCCAGCCCACAGAACATCCATGAGGTGGGACCTTCTCCTAGAGAGCCACCTGATGATTCAAAAGCTCATGCAAGACTGCTCCAAGCTCCTGCAGTTCTGCAAGGATGGAGCTGCCTCTCTGCAGCCCCGGAAATCCTAACTTGCAAGGCCAGCTGGTCCCTGATCATTGAGAAATGTTTGCTTCCCTCTAGAGAGGAAGGACCATCTTCCTGCAACACAAACAGGCTGAACTGTGCTCGTCCACGTCAAAGCCATGCAGCTTTTCTGCAGAATTAAGCACAGAATGCACAGAGAAACCAATCTCTTTTTAATTGAGCCGGAAGAGGTCAATACCAGTGCAGCTGCACACACCTATTCACCACAGAAATCTGCCCAGAGACCTCAAACCAAATCCTCACCCAGACACCATCTCTGTCTCAAATAAACAAAATAAATCAATGAAAACCAAACCAAGAATCATAAATTAATTGTCATGTGTTTGGCCTGAAGCACCAGCCAGCACAGCATCTCTCTAACCCAGGCTCTGGAGGTGGCTGCCAGCACTCCCCAACATCCCCATGTTGGAAAGAACCACCTCTTAAGGCAGAGTGACAGTTCAGTGTTGTCTTTACTCCAGAAACCACTGCTGCATCTACTTTGAGGAGCTGAAGAGTCAGCTTAGTCCCCTTAGGAAATATGAACTGCCACATAGGATAAAGTGAGTTGTCCATCACCAGTCATGTCTCCAACAGCTGCCATATCCACACAATTCAGGGGAAGATGTAAGAAAACCTCATAGCCCACAATGAGGAAGGGGGCAGAATATTTTGGATATGGCATTTCCTTTTACTGTTCCTTCACGGATATTAAAATCCATATTCCAAGAAACCAACCCCCTGGAACTGTGGGGAGGAGGAAAGCTCCTGCAAGGATAATTTTCTCTTCTTCAATTTCATACAGATTAGCATCACAGTATTTGTCAATGTGTCCACTTGCTCTTGTGAATTTATGGCACAAGATTTTTCCTTCTTCAACTGGAAATATTCTTCAACTGGAAATTGTATCAGTTCCTCAAGATTTTATTTCTTTGCTATCTCATACATTTATTCAGTTTAGTTCAGTGGGCTGGGGTCCCCTCCACTGATAACAGTCCACTTCAGATACATCCTGTCCTAAATACAGAATTTAAAATGTATCTCTTGCTACTTTGGGTTTAGACTGGAGCAGTTTGAGGTTCAGGCATAGGGAAGGAGGGAAGGAGGGAAGGAGGGAAGGAGGGAAGGAGGGAAGGAGGGAAGGAGGGAAGGAGGGAAGGAGGGAGCTCTTGCTCGTCTCTTTAGGAAATAGAAGATAAGGTCAGAGAAAAGATATCAGGGAATTTTTACTAAACACAAAGACACAAAAATCTGTACAAGACTCCTTACTGGCCCCTGAGGTGGGCACATTACAGCACTTCCAAGCAAGCAGTGAGGTGGATACTCCCATGTTCAGTGTAATCAATAAAATGTAACAGTTTCCAAATCAGGAATTATTACTGTAGATGTCTTGATCTTCCTCTGTCACAAGGTCTGCTCCCTCACACTCCACATCCAACATCTGTCACAGCATTGTACCTTTTAAACAAGAGGTCTTTGGGGGAGAAAATTAAATATGCCTCAAATTCAGAGGAATTAATTAGTTTTCTGTCTACCCATGTCAAACCAGAACATCCGTTTAATGTCAAGGATCACTAGGGAATTAATCCAAGTTAAATTTAAGGCAATTTGCTAGTAGTTAAAAATTCAGGAAGCTTTAAAACCCTGTGCTCTTGTGTTCCAATTTCACATGCTGTTTTGTGGCTTGTTGATGGTTTGTTTTTCTTTTTTTTGTTTTTTTTTTTTCCCTTTCCCTGGTAAGGATATTTATTTCCACTCAAAAATGTTGTGGAAAGATTTCTTCAGAAAAACTATACCCTTCAAACTTCTGTAGAAGCACAGTGAAGATGGAATAAACTGTGGAGATTTCTTAGAAACAGACCTCAAAGATTAATGATGTATTTTTTGTTTATCTCCGGTCTTTTTAGTACATGAAGGCTTTAAAAAGTTGAGCATCTACCAGAATTCTTCAGGCCACATCACAGCTTTCCAGGAACCCAATGAACCAGGAAAGCTCATCTGAAGATTTTCCAGAAAATAAAACTGTAGCAGATCAGGCTTTCTTCATAAGCCAGTTCACAGGCAGTACAGTAATTCAAGTCTATTACTTCTCCAAAAAGAACAAAAAAAAAATGTCCCAAACCAAACCATTACACATAACAGCAAAAAGAACACAAAGTAAGCAGATTTAAGAGTCCCTTTCATGCAAACTTCTGTCAAGATACAGGCCTGCTTTTATTTCTCATATCAGAAAAACCCTGGTCTTGAAGTAAGCATTAATAATTTATACAATCTTTAACCCTAGCTAGAGTGAAACCTATGAAAATGGTTTATTTTGCACTGTCAGTACAGTTATTTAAACATGAAAATAGCACCTGATGGCACAGTAAGAGTCTAAATCACACTTCACTTCCCATTGGAAAGATTTTAAGAAGAGTAAATATTCATTAATTGGCAAATTTCTCAGCCCAGGAATGAGCCTCCTAACCAAAATCTTAACATCACTAAAATTAGCAGGCACAAATTTGTTGCATCTAAATCTCAGTGCATTACTTAAATTTTGACAAAAAAGTCATAGATGAGAAATGAACTGCACACAAAATCCTCTCTACAGAGCAGTCCCCTGGGAAATAGTGGGGACAAAAATAAACTTCCTTCCCTCACAAAGAAAACAGGGGAAAAAAAAAAAAGAAATGCCTGGAGGTTTTTTTGGGGAGGGGGGTTTGCTGTTGTTAGGATTTGTTTGGTTGGTTGTTTACTTTTTCTTTTCTGAGAATGTAAGTGAACTGAAGATTTTAACTACAAGGCACTTCGTCTGTATCAATTTTCTCAGCATGTTTCTACACTTAATACCAAGGACCAAAGGTAAAGAGCACCAAAATGCTCACTAGTGCTCTCCTCCACCACTCTGCTCCCTAGAGAAAACATGCCAACTGGAATTTAACCAAAAATGTGTTGTTTCCTCCCCCATCTCCCTTCAGAGAAAAGTAAAAACAGATTAAGGAAGAACTCCAATTCACTCCAGTGCTTTATTACACAAAAACCCAACAAACACACCCCACTTCTCTGCTTCCCCTGTGTCCTGTCCATGTTTCCACTCCCAAGACATTCCAACATTTTTCAAATTCCTCTGCAAAGGAGCTCTGTAAGGTGAGATTGGGCTTGAAATGCTTCCTTGCACAACAAGACACAGTGTGCACACAAGTTTCACTTTTATCCAATTAAAGACAACAGAAATGCACAGGATTCCTACTCTCCATCTGCCCTGTGCTGAAAAGAATGGAGAACAAAACCCCTTAGGAAGTAACAAGGACAGTAAAAGAGAAAAAGAAGACTCAGAATATTCATGGATGGTAACTCTCTGCAAAGACACTGCTCAGGAGTTTTACAAGCTCAAATCTCCCCAAGAACAGTGTTTTCTCACAAGCATGTTTGAGGAACAGTAGCACACAATTCTGAAAGAGTTTTAATTTCTTGATACTGTATAACACCAAATTATATTCATACCATCAGCTCTGTCCAGAACAGATATAAGTAACAGCTTACAAAAATGAACAGCTGCCAAAAAAAGAAACTCCTTTGCCCTATTCTGATTCCCGAAACCAATCATCCCTTGTTTTAAGTTGGTCATTCCAGCCTCAGCTCTGAATTCGAGGAGAAAGAGGCAGATGTTTGTAAATAGACCAAACCAGAGCCTTGAGCCAGAGGGGACACTCAGAGCTCAGGGTTTCATGCAAACAACGTGTACCACTTCTCCCTGATGGCAGGGATGGGAACGTTTAATTGCAGCCCAACAGTGCTTGTCCAGCCTCATGGGCTGGGACTCCCAGGAAGAAAATAAAAGTTACACCATTCACTTTGAGAAGAGCTATGGAAGCACAGAAAGGGCAGGGATTTGGGAGGCACGTGATTTTCAGTAAAGCTAAAGAAAAATACTAATTCCGTTTTCATTACTAGATTTGATAGCCCCACTGAACTGTCAGTGGTTGCAGGGCAAAAACAGCCCCAAGTCCCTACATAAATTTATTAACATTGGTCTGATCAGGATTCACTAACATTTCTCCAACTTCAAGCCAACATTGCCCCATCATATACAGCATTAAAAGAATATCCCTGATTAGAATCTGTAGCAGATACAACCCAGAAAGTCCCCGAGTAAAGGTCAAAGAGCAGAGTAGAACACTACACACTCCCAGCATTTCACCATACCATTACAGCTTTGACCCCACAGTCCAAACAAGAAGCACAAGGAAAATCTAACTCCAACAGCACAACTTAAAATAGCAGGGAGTCATCATTAAACATTTCACTCTACTCCAAAACTTTAAACCAGAGACTTGGCTGTGGCCTTTGACTTGTCAAACCATCCACCTGAAGATATGGGTCAGCCAATGTGCAGGAGCTGGACAGCAAAAAAGTGCAATCAAAACACAGGATTTCACAGAAAAATCCATTTATTAACCTTCATTAGCTATGACAGCGCATGAAGAACTTCAAGAGAAAACCAGGACTGAAAATGAGAGGTAAGTGAAAACTGCTGTCCTCCACATTTTGGGAGGAGGGTAATTAGAATTCAAAATTTAGAAACTGTAAAGTTAAAAATTTTAGGGCAAAAAAAGAAAAGACCAGATATGCATATTTTGCTATATTGTTCTTAAAAGTAACAAGCGATTTTTGCTGATTTAGTTAATGAAAACATGTAAACTGCAATATTGAATAAATAAACAAAATCCAAGGCAATTACTTCTTACCAGTAACAAACTGGGTTCCAGGTCTAGTGTTTCTCCTACAACAGCTGAGGACATCAACAGCCCCAGGGCAGCACAGGTAGTGCCCTGCTCGTGACCTTCTGACAGCACTGGTGTGAACTCTTGTAGGAGAAAGTCAGAACTACGACAGAAAACAAAACCAGAACAAATCATTAGCAATAAACCAACAGTGAAATGTTTTGAAGTCCATTCCCTCCAAACTCACAGTTATGGCATCCTTACTTCTGGCTTAATGAATTCCAAAAAAAGTCAACTCCAAGCATATCAATACACTGAAAGTAATTAAAGCCTGGCTACCACTTTGTAATAATGTAAGCAAGAGTTACTTCTTAAAGGTATGGGAACAAAAAGGTCTAATTTTAGCTACTAAAACTTCAATCAGACCCTTGAACAACAGGGTTTCCTGTTTGGGAGCTTTTCAAAACATTCTCACTTTAATGACTCTTTAAAGAGACTCACCTTATCTGACCTATAAAATACTGAGGTTTAAAAGCCACCAGTACAGCTCCTGAAAGAAATTTGCAGTGGAACACTCAGGAGAATTTGGTCTTGAAATGTTTAGTTGCCAGTTTCTAGTGGCTGACACCATTCTGGGTTAAGAGACCAAACAATCCCGAGATATGTAAAGTTTTGTGTAAAATACAGATATTTAGGTATAGTAAGACACATTTACAGACAGACTTCTCAGAGAAAACCTGAGTGTTTATGGTTACAAGGTACAGGAGTAGGAATAGTTCAACTACACCAAAGCTTTTGTCTGTGAGGACACATCCACTAAAACTATCATCTTACAAACCTATTTTTCTTATATAAAACAGACTTTGTTTGCTTTAGAATAGCATATACACCACACTGGCAATATTTAACTTACAACCTTATACTTCTGAGTCTGCTTTATTCAAAACTTTATGTTGTTAGCCATAATAAAGCCCTTTTTGATCTCTGTATTTCAAACTTCTTCAATACACAGATTAGCTCTCTTAATGAAAATAAGCTATAAATCAATACTGCTGATTTCAAGACTGACCTTCTGTAGTAACAGATTGTGAAAGGAAACATCAGAAGATAAAAGTTAAGAAAGCTTTTCCAGCACAAATTAATGCCATTATAGAAGGTGAAATAAAATATCTAATAAACAAATGAAGTAGTAAGGAAAATCTAAGCATTCTTATGGCAAACAGCAGAACTGAAAATCTTGAAAACAAATATGACCCAATTGAAGCAAACACCAGTGACTTTGTTCTCAGTTTCTATTCTGGACTGCCAAGTCTTGCCTTTCTCTATTTCTGATTGCTTCTCCATAGCAATTGTTTTGGCGAGCTCTTTTTAGTCCTGCTATTTGGGCAGTTAAAAAATAAAATGTGAAGTGAGGGAGCCAGACCAACCCAGACACATGGGAAATTACTTTGTTAGCAAAGTGTAACAAGGTGTATGAATTTCTACTTAGACTTGGGGCTGTTACTGTTAAAACTCTCACTTACACCTGTCCCAGAGCACAAAAAGAGCCAGAGCAGACTGGTGGAAATGGCAAAGCTGAGCCCTGCACTTCTTCTTCTTTGCTTGGAGCTCTGCAGCTGCTTCCCTCTTGTGATCAAGCAGGTGAGAACTGAGGGACCGTGAGGGATGGAGGCACCTCTGCCACAGGGAAGGAGCAGAACAGCCAGAGGTGTTTCTCCAACTTTTGCAGATGACCAAGATTTCTAAATGAGCCTTTGTTATAAATGCTAAATCAAGTTTTATGAAGAACTGTCAGCCCTCATAATGACCTTCTCTCCAGGTCCCCTTTCTCTTTCCCATACCACATGACAAAAATATCTTTGAAATGCTGAGAACTTACCGATACTTGAAAGTGTTTCCTGTTAGCAAAAATAAACCTTGCAATGTTTCACAGCTGGACAGTGCATGTTTCAATGCAGAGAGGAGAATGGTCTCTGGTAAGAAGCTCCAGAAGGTTCATCAGATCTCCTGTGTTTGGGAATGGAAAGAATAGGAGGCAAAAATTAAAATCCAAACTTTAACTCAATACAAAGCTCTTCAGTGTCACATAATTACAAGCAACTTTTAAAATAACTGCACGTTTACAACACTGTTTGCCATTTTAACAAGAAACATTCTGATACATTCCTATAATTAATCACGCAGGAAAAATTATTTAGCCCTTGTGTTAATGTAAAGAAAGAGTTTAACATACCAGTATTAAGACTGTTAACAACTTCTGACTAGGCTTCCAGAAGTGCTTTCAAAACCTCACTCTAAAAACCCAGCACTTTATAAAAGGATTTGAAAAAAATTTAACAACATTGTTTCAGTTGACATGTAAGTTTCACTTAATGTTTCTGTGACCTCTGCCACCCACATGCTTTAAATGGGGTTGGAATTAATCTCACCTCATGGTTACAGCGACTCCCCTCCAAACCAAAATATTTGCCTAAGGTTACAGAAAAATCATGTGCCCATGTTGTGTGAAAGGAAGAGATTTTATTCCCATCCAGCTCGACTGAATCAAAGCCTTCAAAAGCCAGCATGTCCCTCAGGTTTTAACTACCAAGCAGCATCCACAAAGGTACTGAGGAAAGCACTTTGCTTCTCTTGCAAACATTAAAAACACCCCAAACACAAAAATGAAGCTGCAAATAACTAACAGAAGCTTTATTTTCCATGCCTGTAAAAGCTATGCAGCCTGAAATACAATATTCCAGTGGGCAATAAGGTCTGATAGCACAGGATGCACCTTTGCAACAGGGCACAGGTGTGCACACCCAGTTCCAGCTGCTCACTTGCAGTAATATTTCCACTGCACTTGGATTTCCTCTGCATTTCCCTTATTCATTTCCCCACCATTTCCAGCTCTGTCCATCTGCCTGTGTCCCCATCCTCTCTCCATCCTGGTACAGTAACAGTTGCTCAAATCATTCCCCTGGTTTTGATCTCTGTTTTCTCTCTCATCTGGCTGCACCAGGAGAAGAACAGACCCTACACTGCTCCTGTCGTGGACCCTGTAGAACCCAGCAAGGACTTGGCAGAACTGGCACAGGGTACCAGGCTTGAGAAGTCTGGTGACATCCAAAAATTGTAAGAATTTAGCTACAGATATATCTGCTACTCTAGCAGCGAAGATTAAAAAATAACCTGAAAAATTCAGATGCCTGTGGCTCATATGACACTTACCTGTCCAAGTGCCATTAGATCTCTTTAAGATCTCTCAAAAGATCTTAAGCTTTTAATTTTAAAAGTCACAAAAGAAATCTAAGCAAAAAAAAATCTGCCCTTGTGCATCTATTAGTCAAAAAAAACAACATAAAAAGTACCTTAAAAAAAAAAAGGATTAGAGAATTGTAAACTTATCACACTGGGAATTGCCCTGAAGAATGGTTTCCCCCAAACTTTCTCATTGGTTTTTGGCTTTTTAATTAGGGGATCTTTGCCAAAGTTCCCAAACTCAATACGTAAAAAGGGAGGGAGCCAAAGGAGGAAGAATCATGAGGTGATTTTTAAAAAGAAGAAAAGCAGGGATAAAAAAAGAGAAAGATCACCTCAAAGACAGAAAAGGCACACAAGGAGTCATGAATAATCTAAGAGTAAAAGAATCAACCAGTGCAAAACTAAAGATAACACATGAAGAGCTCTGAGAACAACCTAATTCTGTCTGAGTAATTTAAGGTACAAGCCCTCCATGCCTTGGGTAAGGATCCTGGTTTACTTTTTAGCACAAATCTCATAATCCAGATTTGATCAACTACTATTAAAAAAAAAGAAAAAAAAAAAGTGGAGTGAAGCCAAGAAGGACACATTGGTAACAAGAAGGAAGTCAAAAAGCTCATTTTATATTTAGCCACCACCTCATTCTCCAACCTTATAGTAGCAGGTCTGTTAAGAGCAACTGGGCCCTGACTACTTCATTTATTGGCACTTAAATTAGTTGGGTTTGGCTATTTTAAGCACCTACTGTCCAATACAGACCATTGATTCTTCTGTTTCATGGCATGATCTGAGCACTAGACAGGAAGGTATTTCCTCTGATGCTGTATCAGTGCAAAAGGTGCAAATTTTGTTTAACCCTTTCCTCTAAGAGAGTGAGCCAAAGGCCTGAAATATCAGCTTTCAGCAGAGCTCTTCTCCATGGGGTGAGAAACACCAGGAAGCAAACTCACGTGGATGGAATAAGCAGTTTGTTCAACATATAACAAGGAAATAATTAGGAAAGATAACTAGGTATTTCAATATACAGAGGTATGAACATATCCCTTAATATACAAAATGATGTTCACTTTTCTAAGTAGGGTTCTTGGGCAGGTAAGGTCCTGGTACACACTGACATTTTTGTTAACAAGTGTATTTTAGTCCACACACAAGCTCACAGATGTGTTTGTAGAATTTTTTTGACACCTTGGTGCCCCTTTCCAGTACAGATGCCAGCTCAGAGTCACTATAAAGCAAACAGGGCAGCTTCCAACATTTGCAGGGTGTTTTTCTTCCCAAGGGCACACATGAGTCAAGTGAGCAGCAGGACAAGATCACCACTGTTTGGGCTGGAATAAAAGCCAGCCACATCCCCAAAAATCAAGGCAAAAAGGTGAGTTTCAGCTCTAATTCAGCACCTACCTGTCACATTCCAGCAAAGCCACCTCTCCCCTCCCATGCCAGGGACATCCTTACCTATGCCCAACTGAACACTGCCAAGTGGGACACATTTCCATCTCATTAGAATGGCTGTCAAGGATCTCACCCTGCCTCTGGAGCACTCAGAAGCTATTCCAAACCAACATCTCAGCAGCAGCCTGATGCTTCTTAAATACATGGGTATGAAAGAAAGTTAAAGCACTGTTCAGAAAATAACTGCACCACAGCTGACTTGGTAAGGGACAGCAAACCCCACCCACGAGCCTCTGGAGTCCACCACATCCCAGAGGGAATTCATCCAGGACTTCACACTGGTCTGCCTTTATGAAGAATAAGCACTTCTAGTACAATTTTTCATCAGTATAATTGAAAATGTTTGGGAGAGCTGAGTAAACCCCTGTTTCACAGAAGGGGAGATGGGTAACAGCATGGTTACACACCAGCATGTTCAATCAACAGCTGGAGGATGGGAACTGAGTCCCAAAGAGCAGCTTTCCCTCTAAACTGGACATCCTTGTGCATCCAAACACACCAAGGCAGCACAAACCAGAAAACTATTGATCTGCTTAGGGAAGTTGAGATTCTTCCCTCTTGCATCTCAAGGAAAGAAGCCCCACATGAAGTGATACAGGCTTTTATTTCTCATCCTGCCTAAAGGACTGAAGATCCAGAGGGAACTGAGAAACCCACTACTGAAGGATGTATTTAAGGGGGCTGCAAACACAAACATACAAAAGGTCCTCGGGAAGGGAATGAAGTTTTGAAGCAACAAATTTTAACACTGGAGCCCTGGCTGTTATTGTGCCTGCCCAAATATCATAAAAACTCCCACGGAGATGCTTTAGGGATGCAGAAGGATGGCAGGACTTCCTGCAGACCAAATTCCTGCCTCTGCCTCGCAGCCGCTCCTCGTGCTCTCTCCTAACGTGACCCCTGCTCTGTGCACACGCTGGCTTTCACTATTAACACGCTCCCAGTTTCAAATATCACGTGCAGAAAACACAGGTGAGCTCCACACCTCAAAAGATTCGAGCCGAACGCAAGCCAGGAGCGAAATACAAAAACGGAATTAATCTCTCTGTGTAAAGTGTCAGAATTTTCCAGGGCAGTGCTCACAGCCAGGAATGGGCAGAGATTGCTGCCTCCTGGGAATTATAACGGACATGTGGGATAACCATTACGACTGCAGGTAGCTCTTCAAAGACTTAAACTAAGCCCTCTCCCTGCCCTTCTGTTTGCCCATTAAAGTAAGCACACAGGAGCATGGAAAAGCCTTGTGAATGCTTTTTACCAGTTTAGGGGGAGTCTGGAAAGCGTTACAGAGCGCTCTGGAGCAGCCAGTGAAACCGGCAACACGAAGGGAAAAATGTCCTGGGAAAGGTTGAGCTGTTTGTGAAATAATTCTGCCCTGAAAGCAGGCAGAGGCAGTTTGGATTGGGTGTCAGCCTGCTCCACGCTGCTGCTGGGAGGAGAGGAAACTTTGCTTAGAAACTTCAAAAACACGGATCTAAAAAAAAAAAAAAATCCACCCAAGTGGATAGCAAAGACAAAAAGAATATGCTGAACCTCACAGCAACCCAACACATCACCAGAGGAAAAGCAGGCAATTAACAGATCTTCCAAACATGAGGCATTTTTCCTTTTGACAGAGGGCTGCTGCAGAGGGGGGAGCTGCTAAACTGGTTTTCCTCCAAGCACTTCCAGATATTTTAAAAAAAAAAAATCCTCTTGCGAAGAACATATCCACTGTTGTACAACTGTCCCAGAAAACAAAGACCACGGGGAGAAAGTGGCCCATTTTCTCCTGTCTCCAAGAACCCCAAGTACAGGTCATGTTTTCAAAGGCTCAGTCCTACACACTCCAGAACGGAGCAGCATTTAAAGCACAGCAATACACATCCAACGTGAGAGTTACTAGAATGCCCCGTTTTTGGTACCAGACTGAAATTGACTCAATTCCACGCAGGCGAACGCACAGTCTATGAAAACAACCGCGAGAGAAGTTTCACTGTGAGTGAGTTTCCCCCTCCTGGACACGCTGCATCAAAACCAAAGGATTCGTTTTCTATTTCACTTACAGTTATCCCATCAACGCACCGAACCACGGGATATTTTTCAGCAATTTGGGAGCCCCCTGAATCCTGCCCTGCAGCTCTCCCTCCAGCCCATGGGGCAGCTCCTCTGACCATTCCCTGTCAGCTCCCAAAAAACACCTCAAAGCTGTAATTCCTCACCGCATGTTGAAAATATTGTGACTAATAATACACTCCACCCATTTTTTCCATCACTAAGGATTTCAAAATATAAAACTTGACAAACAGCGAGAGAGTTTAGAAGGGGAAAGTCAAATTTTATTTCCAATTAAAAGAGGCTATAAAAGCATAAAAGTGAGGTATTGATCAAAGTGAAAGAGCTATTCAGTCACAGAAAGCTTCTTCTTCAAAAATTACGTTTTTCTCACTCTTCTTGGGTATCACTGCCTTTTCTTATAATCCCCACAGGATAATAAAAAGAGCAAAAATACTCCCTGTCTTTTTTGAGAAAACACATTTAATGCATTAGTAGCAGGGCTGATCGTTGCAGACAGAGAACCTACACTCAATAAATACTTGATTGAGTCCACAAACTGAGACCTACATCTCAATGACAGCAACTAAATGCTAAAAATGATACCAGTGATGCAATTAAAATGCATGCAAGAACTTTGGTACAGGTGTCTACAATGCCACTGTTTGCTAAACACATCTCCTAATTAGCATGGCTTTAAACAATGCTGATAATAATCCCGTTCTGTGAGGCTTGCCAAATGAATCATTGGGATTGCAAAATAAAAAGCATGAGGAATTCATTAAAAAGCTGTTAAACTCTCCTTTGTTTATCTTTCCCCGGTCAGGTGTAAAAATAAATAAATATGGGTTTACGTCTCCGGATTCCATCCGAATGCTCCGCTCCACAATAACGTGCCGGGGAAGAACCTCCTCAGGAGGTACCAACATTTTTTTTTCCTCTCCGTTTCAAAAGAGAAATCCTCCCACTATTACAGTCCTGAAAATCTGCTCCATTCTCTATTTGTCATCTGGGATTGAGTTATCAGACACTACTTGTATTACTTTGGGAACTGACATGTCTATTTACAGAGACACAAAGGCAATCCAGCAGCACAACCCCTGCTTTTCCCAGCACCTCTCCTTCTCCCCTCCGCCAAATTCTACCAGCACTTTTTCCTGGGGAGGGGGGAGGACACCTCACTAGTTTCCCAGCATGACAGAGAACATTTCCAACCACTTTTGCACTTGTTACAGCCTTATGAAAAATCACCTATATCCCCCCAAAGGAACAGCATTATTCTTTCAAGGCTTTTTTTGTTTGTTTGCTTGTTGGGGTTTTTAGTATTTCTTTTTTTTAAAGAGGGTCACTTCCCCCATTTCAGCCTGCAATTAAAATGGAGGCAAGGCCAGGCGATCTATGTCTGGCTTTAGGGGGAGACAATAACCCAAAACAGGCCTGGCTTAAAAAAAAAAAAAAAAAAAAA
>VZSE01010995.1:634660-649693 GCA_013398275.1 Promerops cafer | reverse complement strand
GGGCGGGGGCGCGCGGCGCGCGGGGCACGCCGGGACAGAGCGGGGGCTGCGCTGAGGCGGGGGCGGCGGCGGGACCTCGGGACCGCTCCCGCTCCTGGTTCCGATCCCCATCCTAACACCGCTCCTGCTCCTGCTCCTGCTCCGGACCTCTCTGGACCTCCCCGGGTGTCTCCTGCCCCCGGCAGGTGCGCCTGGCCGCGGGAGGGGCGGCTGTGCGCCCTCAGCGGAGCGCGTCCCCTAAGCCCCACGGCGGGCGTCGGAGCGGGGCAGTGCCGCAGCCTCCGAACCTCGCAGGGAGAAACAAAAATCACTTTCCCCCTCTTGTACGCACTGAGATGTATTTCACACAATCCCCTGAAATGTAATAATACAAAATCAGTGCAGTTCGGAGCCCCCTGACCCGTAATGGCCAGAGAGCGAGGCCGGTGGTCGGGGAAGGATGGAGATCACAGCGGATGGAGATCACAGCCAGCTCCGCAATGGAAAAGCTCCCGCTGCAACAAAGGGCAGGGCTTTGCCCTTTTGACTGTCGCGCTGAGGGATCTGACAGAAACTGCCCTATATTTCAAAGGACGGAGCTTAACAGGGCAGGATAGGTCGGGAGCGTGGGGGAAGTCGGCGCGATCGCACGATGGCTGCGGAGAGCGGGGGAATCGCTCTCGATGCTGAGCGGTCGCTGGATTCTGAAAGCAGGAGCTGGTCCAGCAGATAAAACGTTTGCAAACTGTTTTATCAACGTCTGCGTGCTGTGATTGTGCCCGAAATTGGGGAAATACGTGTCTGACCAACGGGGCTGGCCGTTTGCATAGTTAACTGACTTAGGTGTGTAATCACAGTAATTGTCTGGGTAATCGCGTGCCGAAGGTTTAAAAATTTCCTCCGTGGTTTCCTTTCCCTCATCCTATATATTTCCTTCATCTCTGGCTTTCAACTAGGTAGACCTGCTGTTGAAATCTTAGACTTGACTTTTATGCCTAGTCTTCATTCAAATCCATTTCTATAAGGTGCTTTTAATCCCTAGGACGTCCCCTCACAAAAAGTGTATTTTCCACTTTTTAATCTGTAATTTAAATAAACGGATGTTCCATCATTTGTTTTCCTCCCCCCCGTTTCCTCCCACATACCCTAAATACCTTTAATTTTGAAAAGACTCTGAATAAACCTGATTAATGAAAACAAAATGTCTTTTCACTCCAGCATGTTTTTAATTACCTCTTCATTTTATATTACAACAGAGTCCAAGCACCACCTTCCTAGAAAGAGTTCCATTAAAATGCAAATGAAGACTTTGCAGAAGTTGTTAATGCAACCAAGGACAATTTCTTAGACTTGAGCAGCACAGAATCGGCTCTGGGTGGGGGTTCCTGCTGCCACCTGCTCTTTCTGCACACACAGTCCTGTGTAGAACATGGTTTCCAGCCTCTGTCACCTGTGGGTGAGGAGCACCAGAGCTGAACAAGCAAAATCCCTTTTCCACCCTAAATGCTCGCGCTGGTTTTCACATGTATCTGTCCCCCCCCACACCTGCAGCTATTAAATCCTTCTGTGCTTTGAGTCCGTCCTTTTTTTAGGCTGAAATACAAAGGTTAAAGGGGCTGTTGAAAGCGGAGCTTTATCTTTATGCCTTTATGTCTTGTTTTGCATGACATCTGCAACATACCTGGTTGCAGCTGTAACCATTCCTGCCTTTCCTCACTCCTCTGTTTGAGGCCAAGCTTCCCCTGTTACCCCAAAGCTCCTCAGGTGTGGGATGTACGCTGCCCTCCTCTCCTCCTGCCCGGGGTTTCTTCCCCAGGTCTTTGTTGGAAGAAAGCATTTCTTCCTGTGGTATTTGTTTGTGTGTCAGCCTGGGCTGACTCCCCCGGAGCAGCAGCAGCTGCTGCCCGGGCACTGCCCTGGGGAATGCTCCCAAGAGGGGGAGGGTGGCAGCAGGCCCCGTTTCCCTAAGCTGTTCCACACAAAGGATTTCAGGAGACTTGAAAAGCTCTAATATTCTTTTGCCAAGCCCCCTCTCCTTTAATTAGAAGTTGGCGTTGTATTTTAGGTAAATGCTGCAATAGCTCAGCGTGCCCTGAGAGGTGCTTTCTCCTCATGAAGAAGGAAAGGATGTGCACGGAAAAATAAGAGCTTGGAGGAAAAAATGGGGTGTTTGGGGTAGTTCCTGTGATTTTTGGCGTGCAAAGGAGAGATTAGGAGTGTAATATCGTGTCAGGGGTTACAGACCACGTGTTTCTAGCCCGAGTCCACATCCCTCGCTACCCACTATACCACAGGTTCTACCCTGGCAGAGACTGGTGGTATCACACTACTGATGGGTTTTAGCCACTGGGACTACTGGTAAAGATCATATTCCTGTAGCACAAGAGTGCTTGGAGTTTCCCTGAGATGTTCCTTTTGCCCTACCAAGAGCACTTGGACCCCCAGCACAGCCATGCTGACAGCACATGCCAGTGCTCCATCCTCACTGAGTGGGCAAATTAAGCACCATGGTCTTGCATGTGTGCTGTTGAATTTCACTCCCTTTTCGGTGTCCCTGCACCTCTGTGATTGCTCCCTGCACAATCTCCAAGATCTCTGCAGTGCAAATAAACCAGCACCATCCTCCCACTGTCTCCTGCACTGGGGTATGGAGGGACCAGACGAGGGGACAGCAGCAGAGGAGAGCTGGGTGGGTGCTGCATTCATACCATGTCCTACTTGCAAAAACATGGGATTGGGGAGGTTGGAAAAGACCTCCAAGATCATCAAGTCCAAGCATTAACCCAGCACTGCCAAACCCACCACTAAACTATGTTCCCAAGTGCCACACCTGCGCATTTTTTGAACACTTCCAGGGATGGTAATTCCACCACTTCCTTTGGGAGAAATTCCCAAAATTTGCCAATATGGGCAAAGAAATTCCTGGCCAGAAATGCCAAATCATCAGAAGCGCTGAGCATTCTCATTTCAGCTCCTCTTTCCAGCTCTCTTCTACTTTATGTTCATTGCAGTTGTAGGAGATTCTACATTTGATAAACTAAAATGATTTCTTGTGTGTCCTTGTCATGTGGGCAGTTTGGGAACATGTTGACAAAATCTAAATGGCCTAACTACTGTATTTTCCTCTACGAAAGTATTGTAGAAATAGAGGTTCCAAAGCAATCCTGGGCAATCTGTGATCTCTGCTCTCAGTGACCCCCATTTTGTTTCCATGTTCTGTACAAGGTCGACTTGGCTCTCCATCACCAAACTCCTCTCTTCCCTAGGAACAGCAGGAGGAAAGCCATTTTGCAGAGCTCTGCTTCTGCCCTTCACAGCATCTCCGAATCCCTGGAAATCCCAGGACCATCAGCTTTGTGCACCGCATGGAGAGCAGCTGGCAGATGTCAGAGGAAAGGGTTAAAGGACCCACATTCCTGTCCCCACTGCCCTGACCAAAGGTCAGGGGTTCCGTAGGTGAAGGAAAGGAGGGAGGTGGTGCAGCCCTGACCAGGTCATTTGAGGAGTAAACCACATCTGAGGGGAGCTAATGAAGCAGCATTTGTCTCTCTCACAGGCTCATACTCCCGGTCTGTGCCGGGCAAGTCGGAATTCCTGCTCTAGTGGGAGTGAAGATGTCGATTGTGTTTTTTCCATGATGTGTATTGAGGCATTTGCTAGGTTGTGGGAGTAAACACTTGGGGGAATTCTCCATGAGCTAGCAAGGGCAAGTCACAAGCCTACTTAATATGGTGAGTGAAGATTACAAAAAAACCCTGGAGAATAAACCTCCCTCTTTCCACCCCATCTCCCCACCACCACCACCCCCGCAGATTTGTTCTCATTATCGTGTGCTGTGTCTCACTGCTGGCTGGGTAAACCTGCTGCCATTTGTGGGACTAAACACGTTGTGCTGATTTAGTTTTGTTTTCTGCACGCAAGGGCAGTGCTGGGGTGGTCCTTCATGGCTCCACCACGCACTGAGACACACAGGACCATCCTGCTGGAGCAGAGACATCAGATATTCAATGGGGGGGATCAGCAGGAAATGCTCTCAGGTCTGTAAATACTTGAGGGGGTGAGAGATGATGGTCATGTACAAAATATTTGACCAGACACATCCCACTGACCTCCTTCGGTGCTGCTCTTGAAAAGGATTGGCCAGAGTCAAACAGTTGATCTTTAATGCTCCAAAAATACATTCCCTTTCAAAGCTTCTCAAGTGGAGAAGCATCCAGGCTGTCAAATTCAGTCCCCTGCTCCCAGCTTCTTGTGGCCCGGGTGAGCTCAGCTCAGGGGTGTCCATTTAGGTTCCCCCAAGGCTGTAGGGGATGATAAGGATGAAGGATGCTGGGGCCATGGCAGGGGGTGTGCAGGGCGGTGCAACAAGCTCTGTCCCCACCTTCTCCTGCCTGCTCCATCTCCACTGTCCTTGACTTGCTGCTCTGGCTCTGTCTCATCCTTCTCTGTCACCCTCCCTGGAGTGGACCAGCAGCAGCCAAACACTGATTCTTGTGGACCTCACTGGGAGCCAATCTAGGCCCCTCAAAGTCCCACCCAGAAGCCACAGGCCATTTGTGTGTTGGTTGGAGCTCAAGAGATCCCTGTGCCCTGCTGACACCACCCTCCTCCCGCAATAAAGAATCTCCAGTTTCCTTTCTCTCAGCTTGGGTTCTTCTCAGAGTTGTTTCCTGCTGTATTTTGCATCGCAGTGTTCTGGTACTTCATCCCTTCCCAGGCTTCCTCCTACCCCAGGTATGGGTCAGGAGCAGCACTGCTGTGCCCTTTGGACAGTGCTCTTTAACCACATCTCCTTCTGCAGCTTTCTGCTGACGGTCACCTCTGTACATCTGGGAAATGTCGGTGCTTGGGCCAGGCTTTGCCCTGACGTCAACAGCAAAATGTCAGCACATTCAGAATGAATTTTGGTTCTTCCTCCTCCACTATCACCCTTCCTTACTCCTGCAACCTTTCCTGGTCATCAGGGGCTCACAGCATTCCTTTAGAAACAGACAAACCCATTTTCAGGAGACAGAAGCAGGAACATCTCCATGGTCCCGCATCCTTCAAAGTCTGATTTGTCTCTCAGTCAAGCCCAACCCTCTTTACTACAACACCTACAAACCCAGGGTTTAAGTGAGATTTTGCTGAAATAGATCCCTCTGTTTGCAAAGATTTGGTTTTCTTCAGATCCCAAGGAAATTGCAGGGCTGCATGCAAGTCCTTGGCTCAGTGTGATCCATGAAAGCCGTGCGTGTCATGGAGCTGTGCTGGCAACAGGCAGAGGCAACAGTTAAAATATATATATATAAATATAAATATATATATAACTCCTGGAGTTTGGGAAGTGTGGTTTGGGGTTTCGGCAGGCAATTGCTGGTTCTCCTAACGACTCAGGCCACAGCCAGGGTTTAGCTGGGTTAAACACTGAGTCAAGTTTTGCTCTAGTTGATGTGGAGCTTGGGATGACACTCCACTGTGGGAGCATTAACCCACCTCCATTCCCAACCTCCTCAGCTCAGAGGGTGTGGAGAGCTTGTTTTCCTTTTGCTCCTGCCCTGATGCTTCCTTTTGGTTTTACCTCCAGTGTCCTGAATTTGCTCAGACAGCTCCAATTTCAGGGTTCCCCGCAGGACTGTGCTGGAGCTGAGCTGCAGGGTGTGGGGAGCAGCACATCTCTGGCTGCTTCCCATTCTAAAAGAATAACAAGAAAAATCAGGAGGACTCTGGCAAAACATTCATAAAATGCTCTTAAATAAATAAGAAGGGTTTTGCAAGACATTTGAATTTATATTAAGTTGCTTGTCAGGAGGAGTGATGAGGCTGTCAATAATTAGTTTATATTTGGAGCTGTTCAAAGTTTGTTGTTGGCATTTTGCACCCTTCTGTGAGCACCCACCTGGTCCCTGCACACCTGGGTCATGCCAGTGGCCATGCATCACACTGCTCAGCATCGTCCTGTGGTGATGCCCTCTCCTCCCACCATTCCCAATGGGAAAGTGGCTCATTTAAGTGCCTAAACCCTCTTGTAAATGGTGCATTTAGGTGATGGGTGTCCACCACGGGCACTTCATGATTGTCTCCATGCCCTTCCCTGGGTTTCTCCTGGCTCATCCCAGCTTTTCCCAGAGAAGCCTGCCTGGCTGATGTGACCCCTAGGCGAAATCCCAGTGCTGCCAAGCCCTGGGGAGAACTCGGCCGCTGTTCCCAGGCTTCAGTTCCCGCAGGATTTCCTATCTGGGCAGAGCCGGGGTCAGCAGGGAGGGGTCCGGCCAAGCACCCCGCAGCCCCCAGCCCTCGCCCTGCTGCAGGAAGCTCTGCCGGGAGCACCGGGTGGAGTGGGGGAAAGGAGGGGAGAGGAGGAAAATGGGGAGTCACAGGGGGAGCCGCCAGATAAGGCTGGGCTGGAAACGCTGGGCGGATGCAGCTCCGGGCCGGGGCTCGGACCTGCGCCCCGGTCACTTCCCTCGTGCCGCCCAGCCAGAGCTGTTACAGGAGCCCAGGGATGAAATTACAGCCAGGGAGATCCAGCACCTGAGCTGGCTCCAGCAGCACGTGGCCAACAGGCAGCGGAAAATCCCTCCCGGAGCCAGCTGCCGTCGGGAAGATGTTTCCTCTTCTCCGGTCAGGCAGGGCAGAGCTCGGCATCGCCCGGGGCCGTGGCCGCGGGTATCGGCCCGGAGGGTGTGGGGGTCCAGGGCAGGCAGGGCCCCGCGTCATGCGGTGTCTGGTGAGCCCTGGAGCCTGTCCCAGCTGGAGCTGTGCCGGCGGGGCCAGCACGCACCCACAGGCTCAGGGGTGCTCCCAAGCAGAGGCAGAACCACCGCTGGCCCCAAAGCCCGGGACAGCCCCTGATCTCTGGGAAGTAGCACAGGGATGTGGGCAAAGAAGACAAAAAAGACAGATGCTGTCTTTATTTTCTTTCTCCCTGGATTTAGTCGTTCCAACCCCCTCCAAAAATGTCTGTGCTCTCTTCTCAGCTCTTTTCTAAACCCAACCCACTCATTTTTATTATCCCTCCAGGAGTTTGTTCCCTGTAATACATTATCTGCTCCCTCATTGTCACACCAGCCCTGAGCTCCACATCCTGCTGGACCCAGCATCAGTTTGAGCAGCCCCGTTGTGCTTCCCCTCTGCCTTGCTCACATCCCACTCCATCCTTGCTTTTCCCAGAGAAGGCAGTGCTGGAGCTGCTGGTGTAACCTCCCCTAGCACCTGTAGCCACATCCTAGCACCACACTCCTTCACTTCCAATCTCCAAGGGTATTTTGGGGTGAGGGGAGGAGAGCTGCCCTCAGAGAGGGACTCTTGGCCCTATCAGTATCATGCAAACCCCCAGGTAGTGTGGGAACAGTGGGATCCTGAAAACCCCTGACATCTCACAGACAGAGCTGAGGGCTGTGGGGAGTTGGGGGACCTGGAGGGGTCCTGTCTGTGTCAGACTGGAACCCCAAACCCCAACCCCACTCTTTTCCTAGCCCAGGCTTGGCTCCGTGAGCACCAGAGCAGTGTGGGTTTGGTTTAATCTGCAGGGAGATCTTCACACCTGCCTTTGCTCTTTTCCTCGCCAGCCCCTCTGCCTGCCAGTGCAGCACCTTGGCGGGGGCAGTGCCCATCTGCTGGCACTTGAGGGTTTTTTAAAATGTTTTCCCTCCCTCCTCCACCCTCTGCTCCTCCTCTTCTCACCCCTTGCTTTCTCCGTGCGTTTCTTGCTGGTGCAGCATGGATACAGCTCAGTGGGATGAGGGAGGGTGGGGAGATGCTGTGCCCGGTGCCAGCTGGGAATTGACCCTCCCAGCCTGCAGTGAGTGCAGGTCACAACGAGAGCAGGTCCCGGCCTTGCACACGCGTGTGCAATCCCTGCTGTGCCTCCTGGGGCTGGAGCTGTCCCTCCAAAGGACGGGGTTACGGCCGCAGAGGCTGCCTGGGCCCTGCGGGGTTAGCGGGGGTACAGCCTGCATCCGTGCAGATGCAGCGTGTTTATTCTCACCAGATAGTTTGATGGCTTTATCTGATCACAGGTTTTCCTGAGGAAGGAAGGGTGAGTCTGAGTCACTTGAAAATGGGGGCCCTTCATCTCTGGGTATGACTGGTGGGGCCGTGGATCTCAGCAGAGCCCCAGGGCAAGATGTGCTCCCAGCACTGCTCCAGGTTTGCTCTGTGGCTCTGCTGGGTGGGCAATGCCATGGTCAGTAATGGATGTAAATCCAGCGTGAGCACCCATGAGTGTCTGAGAAAGCACCCAGGACTTGATTCCACAGAGGGAAGAGCAAGATCATTTACTGTGCCTGTGGTGAGAGAGGAGGGAGCTGCTGACATGGTGCCCCCGGTGCAGAAAAACACCGTCACAAGCAAATTGAAAGCAAGAGATAAAATCTGGCAGCAATTGATAAATTCAAGGGAGAGACAGGTTCATGCCCTTCTGGAAGAAAACCCAGATAATTAAACTCCCTTGTTCTGTTAATGCCTTCTGTGAGGGGCTGGAGGAACCAGCCATGGGAGAGCCATGGCTGCTGCTGGAGAGCTGGGAAGCAAAGGTGTGCTGGGGGAGTGCTGGGAGATGGGGAAGCAGAGTGGGTGGAAACAGCTCCAGCTCCTTAAAACCGGGGAGCTGGGCTGGGGGCTGCAGCAAGCTGGAGCTGTCCTCTGCTCCCCAACCCACCCACACACCAGCATCCTTCCCAGCTGCCTCTGTGCCTGAGAAAACAAATGGATTTTCCATAAAGTGCCCTCAGAGCCGTCACACTCGGCATTTTGTGGAAACTGAGGGTTTCAAGCCTTCCTGTGCGCAGCCAGGCTCCGGAGAGGGGAGCAGAGCATGCAATGCTGAGCTGCTGAATGCACACAGAGCCAGGCCCCTGGGGTCCAGAATTAATAGGACAGAGCAGGGGCTGTTCCCTGCATGTTTTATTTATGGGAATCAGGCCAGTGAAGTTCCCTCAGCTCACCGAAATAGTCACATCGCCTCTGCTTTGCGCTGCCCACAGCCGTGACCTTGATAAATGGGACAGTGCCCGGCCCCCTCTGTGTGCCCGGGGGGGTGTTTGCTGCATGGGGGGTAGTTGAGCTCCCTCCTCAGACCCCAGAACTCAGCCTTGCTGTGTCCGAGGGTGCTCCTGCTATGGGCAGGATGCCTGTGCTGCCTGTGCTGCCTGCAGTGCTGGCTCTGCCCGCAGCAGGAGCAACCCGTGAGAAAGGACCCGTGGGAACTCCACCGAAAATCCCCCAAACACCAAGTGAGCTCGGGGCACCCCCCTTCCGAAAACGGTTCATGCCTGGAGCCGTGTCCCCAGCACCGAGGTGACATCAGCCTCTTGCACCAAACTGGAGCCCCAGGGCAGTGCCTGGTGGCAGAGATGGAGACCCCAAAACAGGAAGCAAAAGTGGGGCTCTGCTTGGTTTCTGTATTTTTTCTTAACCTGAGTTTTTTAGCTGTTTCCTGATGCCAGATCACAGTTGTGGCCTCCCCACACTCACCACCACGATGACATCTCTGCGAGTCCCATTTGGCAGCCCCGAGGCCACCAGAGCATCCCTGAAGTGGTACCCAGGAGGGAGGGATGCTGATCCCAGGATCAGATTGCTCGGGTGTGATGGCCAAAGGGCGTTATCAATCTCTGTGTTTGGTAACCATGGAGCGAGGTGGCTTTCCCAGGGCTGCCGGTGAGTCAGTGGTGGAGCTGGGAGCAGCCTGGTTCCTCTCCCCACCCTCAGCCCCAGCACAGCATCTCCCTCCCCACTTCCTTCCCTTGCTGATAATTAGCCCTCAGCTTTGCGGCTCCCGGTGATTTCTCCCAGCGTGGCATTTCCCCATTTGGGTGCTGGGAGAGAGACGTGAGCCCCACACCCACTGCAGTTCCCACCACGGGAAAAGACCATGGGTGGCCCCGGGAGTGGGGAACTAGGGAGGCGTTTCCCAAAAATCCCATGGCCAGGAACAGCCCAGGCCAAGGGACAGCGGTGCCCTTTGCCGGCAGGAAATCCTCCCCAGTGCTTAAAGCCCAAGGGGTCTGTGCAGCATCTCAGCAGCTCCAGGCTCAGCCCAGGGCAGCAGTGGCGGGTGCAGGCAGGGAATCCTATGCCACGTCCTGCTCCAGTGGGATCAGCAGTCAGGGGAGGCTGCACACCCACCCCATGTTTGCTCTGAAAGAAGGGCAGCACAGCCCGTCCCTGGGGAGGGCGTGTGGGGACAGGGTCGTGTAGAGCCTGTCAAGGACCTTTGTGTGGCTGCCACCATCCAAGGCTGATAAAAGGCTCCAGATGCTCTTCCTGCTGCTTCCAAACCCACGGCCCCACCCTGGCCCTGACCTCTGCTGCTCCAGGTCCTTCACGCCTCAGGGCCCCTTGTGGTGCCAGGACCCTGGGGCTCGGCTGAGGCTGGGGCAGGGTGGCAGGATGGCATTTTGTTGGTGGCCAACTCAGATCACTTTTCCCAGCCCCAATGTCGGATTTTGCCATACAAATCCTTCTCCATCCCAAGGAGAGGTTTGCTGTCCTGCTGTGTGTGGGGTTTGCTCTTGGAAGGACCCAAACCTGGAAGCATTGCAGAGATGTTTGTCCACAGGGGAGGGATTTCTCCTTCTCTGCATGTTCTTCCCCACTACCTCCCCAAGGATTCAAGAGGCTTTACCCAGAGGTCCGTGTCCTCCAGCAGCATCTCAGGGGCTGGCAGTGAAATCAATAATAAAAATGATGCTCAGCTCCTGTGCAGAGCATTACGTCTTCAAAGCCCTTTGCTGGCATAAACTCATTAACGGTGAGGAATCGAATTCCTCATCACACAGGTCCCAGGGATGCAGATCTGGGAGGCGATGGACCAGAACATATTTGTAATAAGAAATCGCTGCTGTCGGTGGCCCCGTGCAGGAGGGCCCTGAGGAGCCGGCAGGAGCAGATGGAGAAGGGAGGGCTGCGATGGAAACAGTGCCCAGGGCGGGCTGGCAGCATCCTGGCAGAGGAGCTGCTTCCCCTCCTCATGGCAGCCAGTGGGCCAGGGTCAGGGAGCCTGTCTCCTGTGCTCCCCACAGCCCCCTGGGCCTCTCAATGCAAGGGGAAATGAGTCTGGCATAATCTCTGCAGCTCTGCTTCCCTTTGGGAGCACCCCACCCCTGCTGAGCCCCTCTGTGCCATTCCCAGTGGAGCATCCCAGCCTTCTCCAGCCCCGGCTGCCTACCCTGAAAGACTTGTTTAACACAAGCCAGGATTAATGGAAAACTGGGGATGTTCATCCTGGTTGGACTGCAGGGATGGGGTGGGCAGGGAGAAGGTGGGGAGGTGAGTGGGGGGCTGCAGTGCCCATCTGTGCTGAATGGCTCAGAGCTGCTGTACTGGCCTGGGGCACAGCGGGGACTGGAGGGACAGGGTGACCCCCTGGAATACATCCAAACTGGCTTTTTTTGAGGCACTGGGAAGCCCAGGCAGGCTCCCAGCCTGGCCAGGTCTCCTCCCAGCATGTTACAACTGGGACAGCACCCACGTCTCTCACCCCACCCCCCACCTCCTTGGGCTGGGGTCTCCAGGGACCTCTGCACCCACTGCACTGCCCATTCAGCCCATCCCACCCAGACAGGAGATGCTCAGGGAGACTTCACCCAGGGCATCCCGCGGGACTCGGGGTGCGCTCCCACCCACAGCCATGGCTTCTTGCCCAGGGCAGGGTGGGGAACCACAGATTCTATTTCTGGCTTTCTCCCTGGGAGGTGCTCCAGGAGGGAGGACGGGAACACCCTGACCTGGTCCCCGAGGTCCTTGAGGTCCTGTTTTGGAATAGGTCATACACGCCCATGCCCAGGGGATGGCTGTGCTGAGAACGGGGAGGGGAGGGATGTCCTGTACCTCACCACTTCCCCATCCTTCCTACCTGCGGTCGGTACCCTCCCCATCCCCATCCCTGGAGGGACCAAGCCCCTGCCGCACTGAGTGGGAGACTCCTCGGTGCGGGGGATGGCGGGATGCAGGGGCACAGAGGGATGCGGGGACATGGAGGGATGCGGAGGCCGAGCTCATCCAGGGTTACCTTGGAAACGGCGCCCGAGCCACACATCCCTGTCACCACTAAGGGACTGAGCCACTGCGGTGGCGAGGCCAAACCCCACTCGCCGGCTCAGGGTGACAGCAGGGGCGTTGGGAAGCGCGTCCCCGAATCCCGCTCGATGGCTGGTGCCAGGCAGGGGGAGAGGTGGCTGCAAAGGGGGCTGTGTCCTCGTCCGGGGCAGGGGATCATCGCCCAGCCCTGCACAGGGAGAAAAACCCCTGCAAGGGTGGCTGTTGGCCAGTGTTCCTCCTGGCAGCTGGATCCCTCCCCGGCAGCCGGATCCCTCCCTGGCAGCCGAATCTGTCCCTGGCAGCCGGATCCCTCCTGCAGGACAGGCACTCCCCGCAAAGATGGAGCTTTAAATAAATAACGAGCTGCCGACATCTCCCGGCTCCGCTGGCAGCGCCACGCTGGGAGCCCTCCCTGGCAGCCCCCGCACTCCGCAACAGGACGGGAATGGGGACAGTGCTGCTGGGAGCTCGGTCCGGGGGGTGGTAATGATCGAGGGAAAAGGGCTGGCGGGGCCCTGGGATGTCCCTGGCGGGGTCAGCGCTGGCTGATGGCTCTGCCAACCCTCTCCTTAAAGCTTCCTGTGATGGAGCATCACAGCCTTGCTTTGGGAATGGGATTTAATCACTGAGGGTCGGCTGGGGGAGAAGCGCTTGGGGCTTCCTGGGACGCTGTGATGGATGCGGGGATGTGGCGATGCAGGAAGGATGCAGGAATGCGGGCAGGGTGTGGGGATGAGGGAGGGATGCGGGAATGCAGGCAGGGCGCAGGCGGGGCAGCGGGGATGTGACCCATCGGTTTTTCCCCGATGGAAATGCTTCCTTGCAAACCGGTTTGCAGGGTGGAGAGTTCCAGAAGGCACTGCCGGCCGGGGGAGGCAGGCCGGGCGCGGGCAGAGCCCGCAGGCAGGGTTCAGGCAGAGGCCAGGCAGCGCAGGCAGAGCGGGGAGGGACCGGCCGGCGAGCCAGGGAGCCTGGCAGGGCAGCGCAGGCTGCAATTAGCCGAGGAGCTACGGCAGGATCGTGCCTCAATTAGAGCCTCCGTCCCCGGCCGGCGGGCAGGGAACTGTGCCCATGGGCAGCGCGTCCTGGCACCCCGCGCTGCCGGCGCCCGGCATCGCCCGCCGGGCCCCGCTCGGGTGTGCAGGGGACACTGGGGGTGCGGTGGGCAGGGGTGGTGTGGCTGGGCTAGGGGCTGCCAGAGGGGAGCAGGGATGGACTCTGCTCCAAAAGCAGCTGAGAGGAAGGAAGAAGCTGCTAAAATAAGCAGGTGGGTGGACAGGGAGGAAATGATAGTGAGGCTGATAACGAATGGGCTGGGGAAGGGGGACAAGAACCAAAAGGTCCCCAGGAAACGGGAACTGGTCCCTCTTGGAAGCAGAGGGAGGTCACGGCACAGGAGGGGGTCCTGCGCTCCCGGAGAGTGGATGTGCAGGCAAGGGACGGACAGAATGCTTCGGCAACGTGGGAAGTGCCAGCCAGGAGTGGGGGCAGCCCCGTCCCCGCATCCTGCTTTAGGCAGGGGGACAACGGGAGGCAGACGCAGGCAGAGGCACTCTGAGCATCCTCGGAGGGTGGGTGGGAACCGCTGGAGTGAAATGCCGGGAGGAGGAGAGCAGCACAGAGCTCGGTGCCTTTGTGTGCAGACAGCTGCCACTTCCACTCCAGGCACGGCCACGCAGGGTCATGGAGGGGACAGAGACCAAACCAAGTGCCCAGCACTCTAGGAGTGGTCTGGGATAGACCCAAGGGGAACGGGGCAGGGAGTGGTGGCAAGCAAAGCAGTCCCTCAGCATGGCACTTCCCGGCCCTCTCTGCCTGCTGGCTGCCAGCATCCCAGGCCTCCCACAGCATCCTGGGGACTTCCACAGCATCCCACCTCCCCTCTGTATGTCACAGGTGGGGAGGATGGTGTCAGGAAAGGTGTGGGGACATGGGGCTGGGGTTAGGACAAACCCAGGGATTTGGACAAGGGGACTGGGGTGCTGGGGACAGTCCAGAGAGGCTGTGGTCCTGCTGTATAATCATGGAATGGTTTGGGTTGGAAGGGACCATAAAGCTCATCTCGTTCCAACCCCTGCCATGGGCAGGGACACTTTCCACTAGGCCAGGTTGTTCCCAGCCCACGACCTTGGCCGTGGGGAGCAGGCGGAGGCAGTTGGCCGGAGCGCAGGACGCTCAGGGCCGGAGCTGAGGCTGCTGTCCTGGGAGTTTCCACATGAACCACACACTGTTCGCCTCTGAGCCTTCTCCCCGTCCAGGGCAGCCGCTGCCGGGGGTTATTTCCTGCCCTCCGCGCTCTCCCCCCGCCGCCCCTGCCTGCCCCAGCCCGGCTGCTTCCTCTCGGCCGCCCCGGGGGCTTTCCATGCTGCCAGAAAATAAATCTCAGGCTATTTTTAACAGAGGGGAAAACGCCAAGGTCTCCTCCAGCCTGGGCTGCTGCGAAGCCGAGCGCGGACGGGCACCCCCGGAGAGATGAAGGAGGGAGAGGAATGTGCGGGAAGGATGTGGGTAGGCAGGGCAGCGTGACCCCGCTTTCATCTCCCTGCCTTCGGGCGGGATTTTGGGGAAGGCAGGGAGAAGGGCGCCGGGAAGGGGGCTCCAGCTGGGTGCTGTGGCACCCCCTTGCCCCCCTTTGCAGCAGACAAACAGCCCCCGCCACAGCGCCTCCAGCACCCGTTAATGTCACCCATCGTCTCTCTGCTTGTCCAGGCAGGGAGAGGGTGGGGGGGTCACCCCACGTGTGCTCCCACCACCCCGGCTGGGATGGGGTGACCAGAAGGTGTCCTGGAATGGGGGAGACACACACACACACGCACACAGTGCCCACCCTGCATTGTGTCAGTGCCAGCACCATGGGAGCTGGGGACTTGGAGGGTCCCCTGGGGTCAGGGCTGGGCCAGTTGCTGTTTTTAACCCCTGTAAGTGCCTTAGGGAGGCTGCGAGCGGGATCAGCTGGATAATGCTGGCGGCGGGGGCAGAGGGGGGCTGCGGAACGGATGGAGATGATGATAATGGGGGGGGGGGGAACGG
>VZSE01010995.1:608178-626259 GCA_013398275.1 Promerops cafer | reverse complement strand
AGCTGCCGCTGCCGTGAGGGGGGACGCGGCCCCGGGGATGGGGCGCGGCCCCGGGGATGGGGAGCGGCCGGGGGTCGCTCCTTGGCGCCGCTTCCCTCGCCGGGCCCCGTCCCCACCCACGGTGCCGGGCACGGGAGCTGTAAGGCCGCGGCGTGCCCGGCGCTGCTGCCGGTTCCGATCGATGCTCGTGGAGGAAACTCCAGCGGAGATTTCTCTGAGGTTTCTCTTCCCCTCCTCGGCGCAGCCCCTTCCCGCAGCTCTGCCACCCCCCGCCCTGCTTTGCATAACGCGCCTCGCCTGCCGCTTGCTTATTCAGTGCCCTCTGCTCCTTGTCTGCGACAGATATCAACCTTAACTCTCCCAACAAAGGTCTGCTGGCCGATGCCATGACAGATGTTCCCGTGGATAACGCGGCCCGGGGCGCTGCGCCCGAGGGATTGACTCTGGCCGAGGAGGAGGAGCTGAGAGCCGAGCTCGCCAAGGTAAGGGGGGCTCGGTTTGGCAGCGTGCGCCCCGGTTGTGTTCTGCTGGGAAGGAACAAACAGGAGCCACAGGGGCAGGACTGGGTGTTTTGTTGTTGGGGTTTGTTTTTTTGGTTTTTAATTTTGCAGTGTTAACCTTTGGGTCTCTCAGCTAATTGTTAAAACGCACAAAGCTGGCAGATACTTCAAACAGCGGCTGCGGTGTGTTGTTTGCTCTTTCCCAGAACAGCCTAATTTAGAGCTCTAAGGAAATAAGTGGCTTTTGATGCCATGAGCTCAGTGTAGGATTTTAGTTCCATGCGAAGCGAGAAAACACTTCAAGCAAATACTAAGCAAAAGAAAACCATTTTTCCTTAGGAAACTGAAACATTGGAGCGCTTAATGAGCTTTTCTTCCTACCTTTTTCTCTTAAATATTTATTACACTTTACAGGCAACTATTTTTGGTGCCTATATGCTTTCGAAGAGCTGAGGGTTTGTAATGTAACATCTTAAAGTTTGAGCACTGTTTGGGGTTTAAAGGTCAGGTTATAATTTCTGTCTGAAACGTGGCTGAAGATAATTGCAGCTGTTTCTCCGTTGTCCTTTCCTTCATGTGAGAATCTTGTGGTGGTTCTTTGACTTGCAGATTGTGGCAGGGGAGGACTTTGCTGCTCTGGGTGGTCATGCAGGGCTTGCTGAGCTGCAGCTAAGGTAGAAATGAACCCACTGTGCCTGAAACAGCTCCAGAGTACTTTAAAAGTGTTTTAAGAAAGATCTCTGAGGAAAGCTCTTTGCTTTAAAGACATCAGAGGAAAGGAAACATAAGATAAAATCTTAGTTAATAAGGTTTGGCGACCGAGTCGTGTTTACTGTTGAAATTACAATACAAGGAATGGGTTCTGTTCATCTCAAGTCACCAGTCCAGTGACTTGTATGGAGGTGAAGTCTGAGTGGCCTCCCATTCCAACACAGTTCATGTTGAGTTGAATAATTCATCTGATGCTCTTCCCAATTTTTAAAATTAATGAAATGTTGCTAGTTTCGAGGGATGTAAAAATCTGTTTTAATTTACAGTTTTTAACTAAACTGTGATTTGAGACAAACCTCTGCCTTTCTCTAAGGTTGAGGAAGAAATTGGTACTCTCAGACAAGTTCTGGCTGCCAAAGAGAGGCACTGTGGAGAGCTGAAGAGGAAGCTGGGTCTGACTCCCTTGGATGGGCTAAAGCAAAACCTGTCCAAAAGCTGGCACGATGTCCAAGTCTCCAACGCGTGAGTGTTGCTCGTAATGCACCTGTGTTTAACACTTCCCAGCAGGGTATTCCAGAGCTCTTTTGAGTGGCTGGAGGTTTCTCTTCTGGTGGGTTTTTGGAGTAAAAGACACCTAAAAAAAATCCCTTTTGTGTCTGCATAAATGGGGCTTTCATATGTGTGATCAGGATAAATTGTTGCTGGCTGCTCTTTCCCATGGTGTTAGAGATCTGGATCACACTTACTGGTTCAGGTTGCCTATTTCTGCCTGTTCTTTGAGGCACAGGCAGCTGCTACCGTGTTCTGAACCCAGGCTCAAAGAGCAGTACAAGCAGTTTCACAGCTTGTGCCAGTTCAGAAGCATTCCCTGGGTTGTATAGCCTGAATTAAAAGCCTGCACTTCCTAGGAAAAAAATAGTGATATTAATGTGCTTCAGCAGAGTCATCTTGTCCTAAATATGTGAAGTGAGACTGTTCCTGAACAGGCATTAAGGGTATGGTCACTGCTGTGTTTGACAGTGCCAAAGGGAGCGTCCCTGAGGTAAGTTTGTCCCTGCACTGAGTGTCAGGGACTCTGGGTGCCCATGGACATCATTCAGGCTAAAAAGTCTCCTGTAACTTAACTGGGGTTTGGAGTTAATGACAGTGATACTGCAGAGCAGATTGTTGAGCTGTTCATCTTGCTGTTTATTCTTTCCCTTTTCTTCATCTTCCCTCCTCTGTCCCTGCCCCATTTCTGTTATTCCTTTGTTACTGGAATCTGTGTCACTGTCTTTGAAAAAATGAATATTAAAGTTATATTCATTAACACTTTCTGTTTCTAGTTATGTGAAAACATCTGAGAAACTTGGAGAGTGGAATGACAAAGTGACACAGTCTGACTTGTGAGTGCCTCGGGCTCCTCAGCATCACCTCCTTGTTCCTCGCTGCCTTCCCTGATTTGTGCTGCTCCTTGTTCTCCCAGGCATCAGGGCTTGCTTGGGAGCTGGAGGCAGGGTGAAGCAGGATTGTTACTTCCAGCATGCCTGGCTTCCAGCTAGAAACATCCCTCAGTTGCAGAGGAGATGAGTAAATGTTACTGCCATCATCTCTGTCCTGCTCTTAGTATTGCAGAAGAAAAATTCCAATCAGTTACCAGACCACAAATTGTATGAAAAAAAAAAATAAAAAAGGGGACAAAAATTTAACAATTTCCCTTCAGCTGGTAGTTGGTAGGTTAGTCTGTTGTTTCAGGTGTCTTACTAGTGAACTTCTACCTTTACTGTGAAACTATTTCTCTTCTTATCATGCTTGTGGTAGGAATCAGTCTGGCTGTTGCCTTTCTGTATGGCCACCTGGGAGAGAAGTGGCTGGAGGTGCTTCCCTGTAGCTGGAATTAGGGGCTGTGGAGCTGCCAGTGGGTCCATCAGCTTCTGAATCTGCTGCATTGGTGGGTGACCCTTTTCCCAGTGTCAGCACTAGAAATCCATGAATTTTAATCTTTGCTGTGTATCCAAGCAGGTGACAAATGCAGACAAAGAGCGTCTGGCTACTTTTGCTTCTGGAATATATTCTTTAATTATATTGGAGCTCTATTGATATTAGACACGAATCATTGATTCCTGCTGCACAGCAGAACCTAAGGAGCCCTTGAGTCTTTCTGTGCTGAAATTTCTTTCCCTTTGTCTGGTGTTGAAGGGGATTATTCAGCTATGAGGAAAAAGTGGATTGGGAGCATCACATCATTAGGCAAGGTGGCACTGATCTAATTGGGGCAAGTGAATTCTGGGTGATAAGTCCCCTCCTTTGAGCACCTCTGTTCTGTCTGAGGTGGGAGCAGCCACCTTCTGTAGTGTGTGTGTTCTGTATCTCCAGTGTTAGTTGTCACATCCCTTAAGGTACAGTTTTTGTATACAGAAACATGATTTTTAAAGATCAGAAAAACAAAAATTTAATAGTTTGTCTGATTCCTGCTGTATTGGTAAAATACATCTTTGGGTGTGGCAGTTTGATTTTTTTGGCCTTAAGATCAGTTCACTGCTTTGTGCTTTTAATACAGACCAGCAACAGAACACGTAGGAAGGGAGCAGAAGATGCAAAGTTTTTCATTTCCTGACACCTTTTAGACTGCGGGCTTTGTTTCTTTGTGCTCAGTGTTTGAACATGGTTAAACAAAAGAAACTGGGGCTTAGGTGTCTCCCTGCCTCTCAAACAGTTCTTTTCCTTCTGGCTGTACCAGAGAGGCTGAAGCTGTTGTCAGAGAAATAAAGCCTCTGATACTGTAAGTGTAAAGAGTCACTAATAATGTGGAAAGTGTCAGAAGAAGCATCTGTAGTGAATCTTGGAGCTGTCTCTAACATCAGTTGTGTTTGTAGATATCTTTCAGCCAGCAGCACACTGGAGGACTGGAATGAAAAATTAACTCAATCAGAAGCGTGAGTGTCTTAACCTTCAGCCTTAACAAATGCTTTCCTCTGCCAGTCTGCTGCCACTAACTGTGCTGTGCCTCTGCCCCCAGTCCTCTGCTTTCACTAGATCCACCTGGACATTTATCTCTCCTAGCTTTTAACTTTTTTAACCCAATAAATGCCTCTGCTGGAAGAGGGAGCTTTTCCTCAGGTCAGTATCCAAGTCATACTCTGTAAATGCCTGCCTGGTCTCAGGAACTGGCTGAAGCCCCTGGGTAGCTGAGATCTGAGTGCCACATGTTACACCTTCACCTGAGAAGCTGTGGAATAGCCAGACTGAGTTTCTTAATTACCCCAACATGCTCTGCATGAGCTTTGCTTTCTGCTGTGGTACCTGATGAGAATAGAGCTGTAGTGTCCAGGGCAGCTTCCTGTCAGGTTGGGGCCACAAATAGACTCAAACAGCTTAAACCTCACAGCTGTTCTACTCCAGTTGTTGAATGCAATCTCTCTTAGATGTGCTTTTACTAAATGTCTGAAATTAAATTCTCATCTGGACTAAATTATGGAGGGATATTACTGAAGTTGGCCTTTGTCCTTCTCACTGTGCCTTTCTCACAGTATGTAGAGCAATCCCTTACAGTGCTGCACTGGGAGCAGGTAGGTTTTGTCATTATTTTCTGAGCTGATTTAAACTGGGGAGGTAGGTCTTAGATGTGAGCCAGCTTTTCCTGTTCTCTGGAGTGGATATAAGATGCAGTCCTTGGAGCTGGCTGGTTATCAGCAGCATGTGTGAATGCGCGGTTTTCTTCCGAACATGGGTGAAAGAGGAGCAGAGATAAAATGTAGGAGTAGCAGAAAAAACCTTTGAAGTATGCAGGTCTACTTTCAACTGTGTTTTCTAGATTAAGAAGCTGTAAACTGCCACCATTTCACTTGCCAAGGAGAATGACCTTGGTTTTTGTGCTTGCTGACGGCGGCTGACTCCAGCGGTGTTCAGAGTCCCTCCCTGGGTGTGCCTGCTAGAGTAGAAAACTTCTGGTTATATCTGTTTCCTTGTACTTCATAAGCACCAGAAATGTGGCGGAAATGTGCTTTTGTGGAGCACTTGGGGCCTGAAGAGCTGTGGCACCTTAGCTTTCCTGCTTGCTTTGGCACTGGACAGAGTGACACTTGGTGCTGGCAAGGCAGAGACTGAAACAGGGACGTGAGGGGGATTGAAAGATTCCAGCAACGTTTCAGAAGTCAATCAGAATTTCTACTTCCTCAAAGTTTAGTCAGTGCAAAAAAGCAAGTGCAAGAAGTCTAAGGGTGAGGTTTTATTCCTATATTTTGGGGATTTTTTATGCAAATAGATAGTCTTTCCTGTTTCAGTGCTGCTCTGCTCTGTAACTAACAAGACTCTTGAGTGAACTGGGAATGGACCTGACTCTTGACCTTATGGTGCTTTTGTGTGCTGTGGAATTTCCTGGTGTTTGCCATTCCTGGCCACAGAGTTTCCCTCTGTAAGCAGTGCATAAACAGGCAAAACCCAGCCCAGTCTGTTCCTAGGTCCAGTTTCACTGTAACCAGAACGTGGGGTGACTTACACCGTTTGTGTCTTTAGCCAGACAGCTCAAATGGTGATTGCTGGATAAAAGCAAGTGAGAGGAAGCTGGTGTTAATGGATAAAGGAGGATTTGAGAGTGCAGATTTCACTCCTTCCTGTCAGGGTTTATAGGAGAGGGGTGCAGTGAAATGTTGGAATACCACAGGATGAACAGCACAGGGCAGAGATCATCTCTGTGGCTTCTGCTGCAGCCAATTGCCTGTGAGTAAAGCGGGGTATTAGCCAGAGCTTATATTTATTGCTCCCAGATTTGGATTATTCCATTGTGCTTTGTGCTGGGGCTCAGGGAAGAAAGTGAGTGCTTGTGAATTTACACCCGTGGAAAACCAGGCTGTGGCACTTGGAGGAGAAGAGTTGCAACTTCTAGGTCAGGGCTGGGTGTAGTTAAGTTGCATTAAAGCCTTGTATAAGCTGATCCCTTGCTGTCACAGCTGCAGCTGCACATGTGTGTCTGGTGGCAGTTCTGGGTTACAGAGCTGCTCATCTCCCCGTGCTTCCCTGGCTCTGCCTCCTGCCTGGCAGCAGTGGGGTGTGTACGTGTGTGTGGGAGCTGTGGATGCAGGACTAGGCTGGCCATCTGATCCAGCTGCTGCTTTTTTGTGCTTCCAAGTTTATATTTAATCCAGATCATTGCCTTGATCTAGACTGCTGTGCCAGCACAAGCAGTTGTGCTGGAGGAAGGAGCACACTCAGGCAGAAGCAGCAGCACCCCAGTGCTTGTTCTTTGGTTATATTGAAAATTCTGCTGTCAGGTGTGGAAAGCACAACTGGAAAACCTTTGGCCTTTATCTGCTGAAGCTGGGCATAGTACCTGGAATTTTGCAGTGTGAATAGCACAGTGGTGTCCTTGGAGGCTGTAAACCATTCCTCAGTGCTGAGCTCTGAGTGCCCAGCAGACCTAGAGTCAGCACTGCATACTTTGGTGAGCACGAGGTCTTCCATATTTGTTAGGCAGCTGTAAATCAAATCCCATGACAGGGCTCAGCCAGGGAGGAGCCTGGCTGCTGAAGGCAGGCATTGAGATCCTCCTCAAACATGGTGGTTGCAATAGGAAGGCATCCTTGTATGAGAGCAAGCAGCCTTGGTGCTGATCAGTTCACTCCTAAATTGTGCTGAGGTGCAGAAAATTGTGCTGTGCAGAGGCAACGTTGAGGCCTTGCTGTTGGGTACACTCAGGTTCTTCTGGAGCTGTTGATTTCAAGAAGAATTGGTGTGAAAAATGTGTAGGTTATAGGAATTGTCTCCGAGAAGCAGGAAGAAGGAAGGAAAAGCTGATGCAGTTTTGGCCTGTTCTACCTAAGTCTCCTGTATATTTGTGATTCAGAAATACTTGGCTGTGGTATTAAAAAAAACCCAACAAACCAACATGTTGTAATTGGAATTGCTCAAATCCAGTCCTGGTGCTGTGGTGCTGTCCATGCACTTCTGCCTGGAGAGGAGATGTGAGTAAGTCATCTGTCACCGTGGTGTTTGTAGCCAGGGGAGCTCAGGCATGAGAGAACATTAGGCTGTTTATAATGCCCTTCTCCTAAATGTCCTCACCAGGCAAAAAAAAAAATCTCAAGCTGAAATATTTGGAGTAAGACAAGTTTAAAATGTTGAACTTGTTTTCCAGCCTGAGTCTTTTCTTTGTAGTCTGAAGAATGACATAAATCTAGATGTTAATCATCAACTGTATAATAGTTTAGAGAGAATGAATTAATGAAAGTGGCACAAAGAATCTTTGTTCCTGAGATTAGTCTCATCTGCAGGAAACAAAGGTTCTCGAGTGTCTCCAGCTCAGGTATAAACTCAAATAATCAGTTTACAAATAAAAGCTGTTAGACGTTTTACCTACTGTGGTTAATGGTAACTGATAGGAAACTTCTCTACCAATTTATTTCTGAACTGCTGCTGTAGAGCTAATGCTGATTCCTGCATTTCTTTTCTGTATGGTGATGATGATCTTGCTTCTTGCCTCTTTCCTCCAAAACATAACACCACAATAAATGCTATAGCTTCCTCAAGGCTGAAAGGATAGTATGCAGTAGGTTCCTAGATTTATTTTCTCTGGGACAGGAAGAGATGGTTGCAGAGCAATTAGGCTACAGTGCTGTGGTGCTTCCATGTAGAAAATTGGTTTTGCTTTGATTTTTAGTAGATGTTTGTTAGATTTAAGAACATATGGTCAAAAGTATAAGGCGAGGGTATGGAAAGGTTAATCCTACACTTGCTGCTTTTGTAAAATTTCAAGTATTTGAATATATGCAAATCTGGAAGTGGCTCTTTCAGTGAAGTCAGTGCAGCTCACTAACCCAGCTTCTTTCCTTTAATATGGGGTCCTTTTTCAAAATGGGGGGGACCCATTTGGATCAAATCTATCAGTTCAATCTATGATTTTTTTTCCATGTAGTTATAAGAAGACCCAGGAAACCCTTTCCCAGGCAGGACAGAAGACTTCAGCAGCCCTTTCCAACGTAGGTTCTGTTATCAGCAGGAAGCTTGGTGACATGAGGTAAGATTTCTGCTTTGCACTCTGGGGCTTTGATCTTGGTTTCAAACAGGAATGGGACTTCAGACAATAACTAGGCTTTCTTCCATTTTTCTGCTTAGTTGGCAGCACGTTGCTGTTGATGGACTGCCACCTTCTGTGTGGCCCTGTGCATTGTAGTTTAGGACAGATTGAACCCTAATTGAAGACTTACTGAGGGATAAGCCTGTTCTAAGGCATTTAAGTTTGGTTTGGTTTAGGAGAACTGATCAAACATTTTTAGCAGCCTTCCCCTTTTTACCGTCATGTGGATTCACTGCAGCTTTTATATCATATGTAAGAAATTAAAATTAAAATTTCCCTTTTCCATTTCTTACTGGATTATGGAGGTGTGTTTTCTCAGCTTTGGATTAGAGAGGGGTCATCCCTCCTGTGCTCTGTTATGATTAAAAACAAAAAGGGAAAAGTCTGTTTGCTGCATTCCATGTGGTTTCAAGCCCCGGGTGTTGACATTCCGTGGAGAAGGGCAGCATGTCTTCAGGCATAGTTATGTCATGTTGGTTGGAAAATATCAATTCATTCAGAAGATTATGACAACATCAAAAATTTATTTTGTGGTTGGGGTTTATCTCCATTCCTTAACCAGATGACCACTGAAATAATTGCAAATTGAAACCTCTCCAAACTGGCAAGAGGGACAGGTTCTCCTGGCTGAGGTTCTTGCTCTGTGAGTTTCTCAGCTGTACAAACCCCAAGGTTAGAATTGGTGATTTACCTGCTCCTCAGAACTTCAAGCTAAAGATTTCTTCCCCACTAGTGTTAACATCGACATTTTTCATGCAGAATCCCTTGACCATGTTTTTCTTGGATTTGATAGCTAATTCTGGATGTACAGCCTGTCTAGGTTACTAAGGAAGGATTTTTAGGGCTTGTATTTAACATGCTGTCTCAGACCTTGGATTGAATGGGTAGCTGTCATTCTTTGTAGGGAATTTCCTATTCCACTGTGGCTGGGAGTATCTGAGTGGTAAGAACTTGTTGGCCTCTGATCACATAGTACTGATTTATTCTGGTTCTGTCCTCAGTGAGTTATTTACTGTGTTCCTGGCGGGTATTTTTTGGTGTTTTCAGTAGCTCACATCTCTGAATTTGGCAGAGGATTAGCTGGCTTCCTATCCTTTCCAGCATTCAAGTTGTAACTTTTCTTTCCTGGAAACTCCCTAGTGTGATGGAAAAAGATACTTTCATGTAATCACAGCAGATTACAGATACTGGCACAAGATGTTGTGAGAACACATTTTGCCAAACTGATAAGTGAATTTGGGGCCTGGTTTCTGCAGTCTGGCCAGACTATTGCAACAAGGGAATGGGAACTGTGCTTTTTTTGGGACCACACGGGGAACTCCTGAACCGAATTTGCCACAGGCAGAAGCTGTTTTGACAGACTTGCTCCTGCCTGTTGTTTTTGAGCTGGGAGAATGCAGGTCATGCAGCTGCTGAAATGTTTGTGCCATCCCAGGAGCAGGTGATGGAGGGAGGAGATACTGGGCTGCACTCCTGGTGGCAGAGCTGGCCTGGCACAGTCACTATCACAACTGGCCACGTAATCAGCTGGCCCAGGCACGAGCCAAGCCTTTGCAGCAATGGTTTTTCTCAGCTTAAACATCTGCATTCCTTTTTATAGCTAATACCTTGGGTGAGGTGTTATGAAATAGAGGCAGCTTCTGCCTTATCACTTGGGAATCCCTGCCAAAGTTATTTCAGCAGGATTTGTGTATGTGGCCCTGCAGGGGAACACAGTAATGATTTTTTTTTTTTTAAGACTTTCAGTTTTTCTCTGCATATATAAACAGACTTCTGTCTCCTGTGCTGCATCCAAGTCTTCCTATTTCTGATACTGAAGAAGGTTTAACTCTGAGCATAAGGTTTTGCAGGAACTGTCCCACTTTTCACCCTTGCCAGGTGAACTCTGGTGTTCTGATATGTGATCAGAGCTGATGAGGAGTGAAGTCTGTTGTATTGCTGTGATCACTGCTCTGCACGAGTGGGATGATCTCTGTTCCCAAAGAATCTCTCTTACAGGCCTTGTAGCCTACACTGACCTCCATTCCTGTACTCTGGTTTTTTCCTTCTTACACTACAAATTCACTTGTAAAGCGAGTTCATTTTCCAGCACTGGAGGTGTTGAGATAACAGAGGGGATTTCCTTGTTTAGTCAGCCTTCACCGGCTGATAAATGCAAGGAAGGCCTGATGAATGGGACAGAGCCTCCAATGCACCGAGGCTGTGGGCCTAATTCCATTAAAAATGCTTGGACAAAACTGTTTTTTAGATACAAGTAACATGTTAAATCTTTAGACCTGCTGTATTCTGGTCAAAATAATTTTGGTGTGTGGCTTGTAACCTTGGGAAGTTAATGGTGTAACTGTGTGCTCGCTGCATTAATGCTCTACTGGATTGCTCTGAGGGGAGGAAATGTACCTTAGTGGGTGGGATTTTTTCAAATCTTGGCCCTTTCAGATGTCTCTGTTATCTCCACCTACAGTTAAAAACATTCTGTTCCTGCATTTTATTGATTCCAGTAAACTGCAAAATTGGAAGTGTTTTCTTTTTGTTGCTTTGTGGGTTTGTGTCCACCTGTGCACTTCATGGTGTCTGGTGAAGTTTGCTGCTGTACATAATGCTGTGAGCAAATTCATTATGAAATGTTAGCCTGAACCCAAAGTGCCTGCAGATTCTGGAATTTATGTAAACTTTCAATCCTTATGGAAGGAGGAAAAGGGTTACTGCTAGGTCCAGGCCAAGATACTGAACAAGGAACCAGTGCTTGTGGTATTCCATGTGGAGCAGCATGGTGCATGGATGTGTTATCTGTGTTGTGTTCCTTTAAGCAAAAGTAAGTAGAAAGTTAATTTATTTCACATGCAAAGGCAGCATTTCAAGGCATCTGCCCTGCCAAAGAGCTGACTTGGATATATGGGGAAATGAAACCACAGAGCCCAACATCTTCACACTGGCTGTCAGGAAAAGCCCTCGTACTCGCTGCCAAGTACTTCACATCCAGCTTGCCATGACTGCTTCCTACTGCAGAAAAATTATATTTGAGTGGAATAAAACACTGCTCTGGCAGGAGAAGCTCCTTTAGAGCATCCTGGTAATCTTCCTAATAGAAGTACGAAACCTCAGTCTGTTGTTTCAGACTGCTGAGATGCTGCTGCATTGCAAAATCCCATCCTAAAAATGGGCAACCAAGTTACAGGGTAAACATGATACCTTTAATCTTTATTAACCTGCAGTGCATTTGTTCTCTGAATGGTAACTTTGAGATTTGCATGCTTGGCAAGATAACGTGCAGGTATCCATTGCAGGTTGCCCTTACTCGAGTCCTCACCAGAAGTCTGAGCAATGCTGTCTTTGTATGAGGGACCACAGGGGGGACTGGGGGAAGGAGGTATCTCTACCAATATAGCTGGTGTTTGGTAAAACCTTCAGTTTAGAAAAAAAATGCTTAAAAATCTGAGAGCAATGGATGGGGGCAGGTAAAATGTTTTGGTTTGCTGTTGTACATCTACTCCTTCCCCTCCCCAGCTGGGTTCTAAGTTGATGTAGGTGCTGTTAGTGCTTTGAGAAACATCTTAGCTTGTCTGGAGTTAATGAAAAGCATTATTTTTGCTTGCTCCTGTGATTTATTTTGAGAGGCTTCCTCCTGGGTAGTTGACTTTGCTCTCCCATGATTCTATGACCGTGTCCCTGTGTTTGGTGTTTAGCTCTGTGCAAGTTTCTGACCATTCCTTCCTTTTTCTCTCTGCTGCCCGTGCCCTCTCCCAGGGCTCACTCCATCTCACATTCCCTTAGGTAAGATACTCTTCAAAGCTCTAAAAGAGCATTTGTTTCTGTGCCAGGCCCTTGCAGACCTTAAAGGGGAAGCTGGTTATTTAAGCCTTGCCTAAACTTTTGACACAGATTGAGAAATCCACAAACCAATGCCCTGGGACTGACTTTTGTATCACAGTTGCAGTTAAATACTGGCTATCCTGTGTCTGGAAAACTAAATTCGGGGCTGCAGCTGTTAAATAAGGGGAGAGAGGGCTGGCTCCTACCACTTGGGTTGTCCACAGCAGCCTGTGTGTGGACAGTGAGTGCTTCAGACCCGGGCTTAGGCTGCTTTTGTCAGATTGTTGTTAACCTTTTCCTCCTTGTCCCAAATGCTTCCGAGCAGCGGCTACTCCATCCGCCACTCGATAAGTATGCCAGCCATGAGGTAATGTAGCACCTGTGTCCTGAGTGGGGCTGGGGGGAGGACAGCTGCCACCATCACTGCTGGGGGCTTTGTTCTGACTTGGACAACCGGCTCCTTTCTGGAGCGTGCCCCTCTCCGAGCATGGATTAACCACGGCCTGCAGTTTGACTACTTAAAGGGTTTTTTAATATCTCTTAAGGTCATTAGCACCTGTCTTTTCTTGGACTGAGAGCAGTGTTGCACCTGTACCAAAGTCTGGTTGAAGCTTGCAGCTTTCAGAGGTGCCTGAAGGGCAGGATTACAGTTCTGCCACAATGCACAGCCATTGCTGATACCGAGGTGAACCCTAATGGGAACCCTCTCCTCGGCCTTCCCTCACGGTGCCTTGCAGGAGAACTGACTGCCAGGGCTGGACAAGGCCCACAGAACTCTCTCTGTTCATCCTCTTTCCGGATCAACAGAGGTTGTTTTATGGCTGCAAATCTAAAGCAATTCCTTGGAACAAAAATAACTGAGATGTGGCGAGTCATCTCCCAGCGCTGCCCCAGCCTGGCCTGAGGGAGCAGCTCTGTGAGTAATTGCCTGGTCTGCAAGCTCAGTGCAGAGCCCTCCCTGAAATCCTTTGCCAGTGAAGCAGCTTGTTGGGCTGTCAAACAACTGACCTGGTTTTCTTTGCTAGAAATATTAAATGCTCTGATTAATTTATTAAGCTGTGATTTTCATGAGCATTTCCTGATGCAAATGATCACCCCTGTAGAAATAAAACTGCTGATAGGTGCAGGCCCTTCCCCTGCCTCCCCATGGGATGTGATACAGGAAGCCGTTGTTTTAAACCTTTCTCAGCTTTCCTTTTCCACTACGTAAAACAAAATGTTTTTAGTTGCAAGTTTTTTAAAGCTAAGAGCTGTTTTCCTCTCTAGTTAAATGTGCCTTGATTCCCCAGTGAACTAGGACTTGTTTCCCTCAACATTTTAGCTTGAGCAACTGAGTGGACTGCATGTGGTATAAATGTTTTCCTTCAGAGTTTGGATGTGGTGTTCTTGCTTGGTGTGCCTGAGAGATTTGTGCCAAAGGCTGTGAGGAGCTGGAAGTGTTCTAGGTGATGGTGTCATTGCAGGGGAATGGCCACAGAGCCCAGTCACACTGTGCCATTTGATATGGTTAAGAGCTAACTTGTCTTGATTTGTTGTTTTTTTCTCCCCTCTTCTTTCTTCAAGGAATTCTGCAACCTTCAAGTCCTTTGAAGATAGAGTTGGGACCATAAAGGTAACAGTCTGCTTTGTCTTGTAAACACAGAGTGTGAAGCCTTGTGCAGAAACTTTAATTTCTGCAATGTTTTTCTTGTAGACTAGTATTCGGGCAAATGGCCTCTCAGATATGTGAAGTCTTGGCTACAGTAGGTGACCTCGACAAGGGGGAATTGACTCGGTATTCCCAGTGCTGCTTGCTTGTTGTCCTCACTCTCTTCTCTTCTTCCAGTCCCGAGTGGTGGGCAGCAGGGAAAACAGCACTGATGGCCTCCACTCCCCCTCTGGAGCTGGGGACAAGCCTCCACAAGACAACGCTCCCTTCTAGACCTGGATGTGGCTTTGCACAGCTGTGCACAACTGGAAGAGCCCCCTCCCTCCCAAACCTTCACCACAGCAACAACATGCGAATCCAAGAAGGGGCTGAGAGCCAGTCTGGAGAGATCCATCCTTCATTCATAGACACTGCTGCTGGATCCAAGTCAAATAAAGAGAATGCAAAGTTTTGTACACAAATAATATTTTACACTAAAGTTTGTAGATTAAATGTATCACTGCTGTCCTTTTGGGAGAGCGTGTAAGGTGGAGTTTCCTTAAAGTAGCTCAGAAATGCCACTGCTGTGGATGAAAACAGTTTACCCTTGTCTGACAGAGCTTGGAGCAGATAGATGGCCCTGAGCAGCATGAGGAGGGCAGTAACTGCAGAAGCCAAGTGCATGTGCACCTTAGCTTCAGCTTCTGGCTCTGTTCTCTGTGTGGGCTACTCTGGGAGCTCCCAGGCTTCTCCTGTTACTGTTTTCTCTGGCTCTCATTGGAGCTGTCGGGTAAATGGGGTAAACAGTTGGGGTTTTTTCTGGGCTCCTTAAAGGTAAACTTCACTTAGCAGCTGCCTCGTTGTTACACTAATGCTCTAGCTTTAACAAAACTAAGAATCTTTATTTTTAAATGCAATGAACTTTAAAGAAATAAAGCTTAAAAACAAACAAAAAAAAAAAAAAGCTTTGGCATATTAGGGCGATGCTCCCTTGGACTCTGAAGCTGAATTGCAAGCCTTACATCACTTATGCTTTACTTGTTTATGATTTATTTTCTGTAGAGGAGACTGCAAGGGTTCTAAAGCTGGTTGTTGAGCACTGGAGTTTTGCATCATGCAGTCATAGCAGCATGTTTATAAAGCCAGTTCTTGTGTTAAATTCAGTGGTGCACTCTGTTTCCCGAGTGTATGAAACTTGCTTCTCCCTTCTCAGCTTATCCCTTCATTCTCGGAGGAGGAATTTCTGAAGGCTGGAATATGGATACCATTGGAGGGACTCTGCTCTGCTCTCCGAGGGCTCCTCCAGCTGGTACATCTGGCTGTGACTGGATGGGTTTCTCAGTTGAAAGCCCCAGCTCTAATTTTGGTTTACAAAACTGGCAGAGAGTCATGGAGCTCACCCAGTCCCTCCAGGGGCTGGATGTTTTGCTCTTTTGATGTCCAACTTCATTGCTCAGGAGCTGACAAATTCCAAGTTTTCTCCTAGAGGCCTGATCTTATTCTAGGCAAGGTGCCTCCACGTAGAAATACCTAGAGTGAGCAATTCTGTGCCTTAGAGGCGAAGTGGGACTTACTCAGGTCTTTAAACTTATGTACATATCTGCGTAGTTTTAGTGGTTTATCACCCCGGAGGGACTGAACTGCCTCTGAACCTTTAGAGAAGCAAGTTTTGACACTGATTTGATAAATCTCCATTTCCCCCACCCCTGCTTCCCTCCCTCTGCAGACCTGGGGATGTGGGATGAGATGTTAGTGGGCAGATGTACTAGGCCATAGGTGCAGTGTAGAGTGTCGTTCACGGGCACTCCTGCTTTGACTGGAACTGGCCTCCCTGTGAGGAACAGAGCCAGTGAAATGGGGACTGCAGGAGCTTGGGTATGGAACTGTTTCTCCTTAAGATAATGACTGAGGAAACTTGTCAATAAAGAATTCCTTTGGGAGAAAATGGGGTGAATGTCTTTGTCTTGTTCTAACAGCACTGAAATCCTCTCTTGAGTGCCTGTTATGAACTCGTCAGGTAGATACCAACTGTCTGCAGCAGCCTGAGGTGAGAAGCAAGTGAAATATTCCATCCTATCCCTCTGCCTTGTCTGCTGGCTCTGTGGATGCTCTCTCATGAAGGAATGTACTAAATAATACTTACAGTCTGATGTTTCCTTTCCAAGATACTGGACACTGTACCCAAGCTGTTTCCTGGCCTGTGCCTGTGCTGTGGGCTGGGGAGCTGCAAACTCCATCGCTGGTGCTGCAGGTGAATTCCAAACTTCCTCATGATGTTTTCCTGAGCTGGGAGCATGGGGCTGCAGTCCCAGCAGTAACCTTGGCAGTGGGAGCTGAGGCTGGAGAAATTTCTAATGTGGAAAAGCTGCAGCTGTGGTGCTGGTGTGGTTTGACAGGGTGATACCTCAGGGAATCAGTCACCTCCATGGAAGCTCTGGCAGTCGAACAGCATGGCACAGGGGAGTTGTGGATGGATGGCTGGAGCTGGGAGCTGCTGTCTCCAAGTTTAAAAGGGCAGTGCAGAGCAGGCAAATAGGTTGTGGAGAGGCCAGCAGAGATCCTCAGTGTGCTGTTTTCAGAGGAAGGATGCCCAGCTAGGCTTGAGGCATCTTCTTGGTGATGAGGGTTTGGTTTTGGTTTTGTGGGGTTTGGGTGTTTGTTTTGAAGGTTGGGGGTATTTTTCCTACATCACTTCATTAGGTAAAACTACATCTCTCCGAGTGGGGCTAAGGACAGAGGGGTTTCGTATGAGACCTGATCCTGGGGGAGAGATGCTGCTGGGAGCGCCCAGCCTGAGGTGAGGGGAGGGCAGATGGCTGCATCCCACAAAGCAGATAAACAGCAGAATCAAAAACTAACTAACAGCAAAAAGCAGGAAGGAGCCACTTTTCCCTACTGGCACCATGTCCCAACCCTCAGCCAAAACCACAGCAAGTGTTTCTTATGGAATTTGACATTTATGGTCTGAGAGGGGTTGCACAACCACTCCAGCAGTGGGAGCCTGTGCTCATCCCGGCCGAGTGTGCAGTGTCCGGAGCCAAGCGCTGGCCACCGGCTGCCAGCCTGGGCCCACTTACTGCACCCCTGTGGGTGCTGGGGTGGGCTCAGCACCTCTTCTTGGGTGCAGACTCTGTGCAAGATCCAAGGTCAGTGCTGGGGAGCCCCGCAAGTAGCTGGTGTTTTGGACAGGCAAAGGTGCAGGAGCTGGGCTGGGGATGGAGCTGGAGCAAGGAGAGGGTGTGGGTGTGTGATTCATGGTGATGACTCTGTTGGCAAATAGGATCCATCATCGTTCATCTCTTTAAAATGTGAGTCAGAGGCAGCAGACGGGAAAGGCCATTAGAGCCTCAGGAGAAGCCACACGCCAGCAGGGCCATGCCGGAGTGATGGGAGGGATAACTGGAGCCAGTGTTCCTGAGGTCACCACCCCAGCGTCACCCGCTCCAGGATGCACTGGATGGGTGGAAGTTGTGCTTTTACCTAACACTGGGAAATAGCTGTGTTTCCCAGGGAACAGCCAGGAATGCCAGGAAACTTGAGCAACTGGGAAAAACAGACTCATGAGCTTAAAAACCTCTTCTGCCCTAATTGTAAGCAATCCTTTTCATTAAAGGGAACCGGCTCTGCAATGAGCTTCTGAGCACCCCAAGGGCCGGTGTGGGACTGGGTGGGTGGGGTGGCAGGATGGGATTCTCGGAACAGGGGCGGGGGTGAAGGTGCTGCCCAAAGCATACTTAGAACTGGGGGTCGGTGTGCGGGCAGCGGGCTGAGCGCCCGGACAGCGCCCTAAAGGCAGTGAGCCCTCAGGCCTGCAGCACACGGGTGATGTCCTGGGGGTGTTCCGTGTGCTGCTGCAGCCCAAGCCTCCGGCTGCTCCACTGTCCCGGCCTCACTGCAGCCCCTGTAGCTCTGCCCCCAACCCCACAGATGCCCGTGTCACAGCCCCGGATCCAGTGCTCCCAGTGCCACGGTCACCAACTCCTGCGGGGAGCTGCAGCCCCCGGCCTCACGGATCCTTGTGCCGCAGCCGCCAACCCCACTGAAGATCCCCCGCACCACAGTCACCGGCTCCTGTGATGGATGGCAGCCCCCGCCCCCTGTACCGCCGTCCCCGGTCCCACCGCAGCCCCAGCCCCGGTGTCGCTGTCCCTGGCTGGCCGCGGAGGCAGTGCGTCAAATACCACGAGTGACGGTGTCTAGCATCGCTCCCTGGTGGTCTAGTGGTTAGGATTCGGCGCTCTCACCGCCGCGGCCCGGGTTCGATTCCCGGTCAGGGAAAGCTCCATTTTTGCCGCGCTCTCTCCCGCTTTTCCCCCTCCTTCCCCCGCCCCCTCCGTTCCCATCGGGATCCCCCCGCGCGCCCCCGACGCTGCGGCCGCGTG
>VZSE01010995.1:575631-607988 GCA_013398275.1 Promerops cafer | reverse complement strand
CCAGGAACCCCCCCGCCCCGGGAGCCCCCCTCCCTGGTCCCCGGTGCCGGTGCGGGCCCCGCGCCCCCCACAACGTCGGAGCAGGGGGGAAGAACCCCGAACAAAAGGCCTGGGAAGGTGAATTCCAAATGAAAGTCATCTGTGTGTGTGGGAGCCGTGAATCACTCTGGCTCGCTCCAGAAGCCGGTGTGATTTTTCCCTTCCCTTTCCTTGCGTTATCCTGCTTAATTTTTATCGAAATAATTAGTAGCCGCTCGGCTGATGAGGTGCTTAATGAATGACGTACCAGCAGCGGGAAGCAAATCCAGCCTTTATAACGTGAAACTTGCGAAGGCAGCATATTTCTGTTTATTCGTGCAGTGTCTCCTGGCTCTTCAAATTAAGAATTCCGGTCAGGTAATTCTGGAGATACGGAATGCAACTGGACCGAACGGAGACAGCGGATTCCCTGATAGCGCCTTGCTCCTGCTTTTGTGCTGTATCAATACCTGACTGTTCCACACCAGGGACACAAAGCCTTGAGTTTATTAGTGGAGTGTGGGCACTGATGGAGCCGGTGCTCCCCGCGGAGCAAGGTGAAGGCCATCCTGTCTGACATAAGAGGGAAAGCCAAAGGGTTTTATCTTTTCTAGGTTTGTTTTTATTGGGGTGTTAATTTTCATGCACTGTGAGACATTGCTGTTGAGCTGTCTGTGCTGCAGTAAGGCTTAAAAAAAAAAAAAGGCATGAATTTGGTACATCATCTCAGACTGGTGTGAAATAATCTAATTCTCCCTGCTGATGTTTGTCTTGTGCCAGCTTATCATCAGGAAGGGGAAATGCTGTGTGTGTGCTTGAATACTGTGTTAATTTGCTGCTTTTGAAGCAAAAACTTGCAGGCCGCAGTCACCCAGTGGCTGAGCAGTGGTGGTTCACCCATTTCTCTGGGTAAATTAAGCTCTCCAAAGTATGCAGAGCTGCAAGGATTTCATTTGGAAATGCGTCAGGATTGGACCTATTTAAATTCTTGAATTGTAGCAGCCTCCTTGAAGTGGAATTTATTATTTTGACTGCAATTTCATTAGAGGTGTTTTCAGCTTCTCAGGCATCTGTTGGTTTCAGGTTGCTTAGGATCAGTGTTTGCATTTTTGTTTGCTTTTGATAGAATGTGATAGAATTCTAATCTGACTAAGGGGTCCTGAGAAATAGATGCCAAATTCATTTGCTTTAATGAATTAGCTCTAATAAATCAAGTATGCTATGCACTGGGAGGGAGAAAAGAAGGGAAACAGGAGCTGGAGTGGAAGAGAAATTGACATCAATATATAGAGTGTAAGATGAAAAGAAGTTTATTTTTATTGGGCAGCTTCCTGTGGTTTTCTCGCCATGCTCTGAGGGCTTTGGAGAAATTCGTCATGTTGCTGGCAGTGCAGAATCTGCTTTGTGGAGAACTCAGGCTTTGGAGATGGGATTTTCAGCCAAACAGCTTTTTGTAAGCATAAATAAATACTTCTCTCCCTCCCTCATTTATTTTGTGTTAGGGATTGTCCATAGCATTTAAGTGAAAGGGGAGATGCAGTTTTGGATGTGTTGCATTGATAAATTGCAGGCTGGAGGCTCAAGTGGAAGATTCCCCTCCTTCCCAGGGTGGCTGTGTGCTATATTTAACCATCTTTTATCAGCCAGTGCCTGAAAAAAGTAATGTTTTGTAGCATGTTTTGTCTCCTGGTGTAGACCATAGTCCCTGTTGATTGTTCCCAGGAAGTATAAACACTGTTTCAGTCTTTCCCAGCGCACAGGGATCCACCTCCCGCTCTGTTGGTAGCCTGTCCCAGTTTGCAGTGGGTCGTAGGCAGTTGGTTTGGTTTGTGGCTGAGGTGGCACCATCACCGACCTGGCTGCACCAGGGAAGCTGCCCAGGATGACTGGAGCCTGCCAGAGGATGACAGGAGCAGGGGTTGGAATGCAGCTGTGGTATAGACAAGCTTCTCACGCCGCTCTCACCGTGCCGCGTGAAGGCATCCGTGGAGGCAGCGAGGGAGTTTGGATCCTCGTGCTTCGGAAAACATGGAGCAGTACCAGAGTATGACTTAAGAACTTTCATGCTGGAGGGAGTCCAGAGGAGGGCAGGAAGATGCTCCCAGGGCTGGAGCAGCTCTGCTATGGAGACAGACTGAGAGAGTTGGAGTTGTACGGCTTGGAGAAGACAAGGCTCCATGGAGACCTTAGAGCCCCTTCAGTACCTAAGTGACTCCAGCCCCTGGAGTGACAGGACAAGGGGGAATGGCTTCACTGACAGAGAACGGGGTTAGATTGGTACCAGGGAGGAATTCTTCCCTGTGAGGGTGCTGAGGCCCTGGCACAGGTTGCCCAGAGAAGCTGTGGCTGCTCCATCCCTGAGGTGTTCAAGGCCAGGCAGGATTGGAGCAGCCTGGTCTCGTGGAAGGTGTCCCTGCCTATGCCAGGGGAGGGGAACTAAATGATCTTTCCAAACCAAAGCAGTCTGGGATTCCATGAGTCCGACAGCACAAGTGTTGATGTTGAGACCCCTTGCCCTGTGGTTCTGTGTTTGGCAGGTGCTGGTTGTCAGCACTGATGCTGTTATTCATTATAGTTCCTCTCGTGGTGAGCTTCAAGAAGGGCTTTTGTCTGTGTTAAACAGTGTGATAAGGAGTATGAATGGAAACCTAACTGGATTACTTCAGGAGTCGTGTTTTAGGTTAAATATAAAAGTTGCTGTTCTGACTCTGCTTTTGAATTTATGAACTCAGTTGCCAGAATATCCTCTCTAGGAAAGCAGCCACTGAAGGCTGGAAGGGCCTTCAGCAAATCCTGTCTATCCATTGCACGACTTCACTTAGAACAACAGTGCTGTAACTGGCCTCTGATATTTGCCATATTTCCCTCTTTTATCGGTTTGCCAGTTTGTAATCCTTTTAAAAGTATTGTTAATGTTAATAACCAGATCAAAATATTTTTCAGTATATCTGGAAATGGGTTTGCCAGAACTTTTCTGCAGAGCTTATACCCAGACTGAGCACTCCATTACCTCCCCAGAGTGTGCAAACTGGCATCTGCTGGCAACTTCACTGCTCTCCTGTCAAACCACAAACAGGGATTAATTTAAGGTAGTTTTACTACATTAACTGATTTCCCTCACAGTTTGCTCTTGAGCTGTGCAAGTCCTCTTTGTTTGGCTTTGCCTGGGAAGATGAGGATCTTCTGTCGCTCTCCACTGGCTTGAGGAGAAGGATGTTTTCCAGGCGCAGGAGCGTGCGGCTTGGCGATCGCTGGGGTTCTGTGAGGTGACCCCCACCTTCTCAGCAGATGGCACAGAGTCCTGCAGTGAGCCTGCCCCATCTCAGGTGTGGCCACCTGGGCTTTGGGACAGTTAGCAGAATCCAGAGGGAGGGATGAGGAACATCACCAATGCCCAGGACCAACGCGAAGGATTGCGCTGTTTCTTTCATCCTGAAGCAGTTGTTTTCCAGGTGCTCTGATAATTGAAGCAGTTTGAATTAAGCAGTGCTGGTGCTCCGTGATGATGGTGGTTGGTTAACCAGTGGCTGCTTTCAGTCTTGAAAGAAAGGAGTTTGAATGTTGTGATATCTTAGAATTTCCTTAGAAGCTCAGTTGAAATATTGTCTTAATCAATAAAAACATACAAAGCACAGTTGTTGGAAGGTGCATGTTTTGCCTTCAGAGGCACTTGGCTTCCTATTTCAGGCCATGCAAACTGATAGAAAGACCTGTGTTCCAGAAAGTGCCTCAAAAGATTGCTTAAATGTTTTTAATAAAGTGATGGTAGCCAATAAAAAAGGTTACAATTTTTTTCTGCATAGAATAGTTACTTCTAATTAGTGGCATTAATTGTGGGATTTTAATGCATTGGTGATACATTGTGTTTTTATTGGGAGAACATGAATAAGATTGTTTTATCATATGTTAAAATTTCATATATCCTGGCAACTCCTCCTAATTCCACTTATCTGGTGTCTGCATTACACTGAAATGTGCCTTTTTAAAGCCTTTTTCTGCCTCTTTCGTTAATGGTGAAGTGCTTTCAGTGCCAGTGTGTTGTAGGGCCAAATTCAGTGAAATTTAAGTGCCTTTTTCCTATGGGTACAAGTTTTTCATCTTCTTATGCAAGTACTGAAAGGAGAAAATTGAAGGTTTGTGGTGCACAGGGGTGCAAGCAGAATGAGTCCTCTAGGTCCGAGTTAAATTAGCAGCTGCCATATCCTCTTTCATAATCTGCTCAAGGGTTTTGTAAATGAGAATAGAGTTTCCCAATGAAAGATTGGGGCTCTTTATTTGTTTGTTTGTTTTTTTAGTATACTTCAGTTCCCTCATCTAAACTTTGTTGGGCAAATGGTTGAACAAAGAAAAAACCTGGTGGCATTTGGTTATCTGTTACCAAAGCATCACTAAGGAATCTCTTTTTCTGTTTTGTGCCATAAGTCTGCATTCATTAACTGGTATTTTTGTGGTGATGGCTTCTGACCAATGAATGATGCAAGTAAACAGTTCAGTGGATCTGGTTGCAATGACAGGCAGTAACTGGGACCAGCGACAGAAAAGTGCAAACCAGGGATCCACCAGCACCCCACATTTTCCCCTCCTGCCTTTGGGGCTTTCTCTTCCCTCTGAGAATATTTATTTATATATGGGTCAGGAGCTGGTTTTGACAGCTTGCTCTAGGAGCACTTACACCATCCTGCTTCTGCTTTGGTCACAGGGCACTTCACAGTCCTTCCTTGGTTTCATCTGGGTCTTACTAAAGTTGTGTTCGGTGTCAGGGATTCTGGAACTTTTGCAACTTTTAAGGAACAATCTGTAGAAAAAGTGAATGTACAGAACCTCTGGATTGCTCATGTTTTGCACTGGGGAAAGGAGAAGCCCAGAGTTCTCTGATGTCATTACAGTGACCTATTATGCAGTTCCAAAAAGCAGAAACTCAAGTCTTCTCTTTGCATTTCCCCTTTCATGTCTTTAATTTTTTGGCTGGACTTCAAATGAAAATATTCTTTTCCATTCCATCTGTCATTACTTATTTTATATCTTAGCAGGTTTTTCTGTTGCTGTGCAATTATATTTATGTAGGCCTTTGCCTGGGTCAGTTGTCAGAGAATTTTCTTTACAAATCTGCTTCTTATGTCTCGAGGATTTAGGGACATTTACTGGAATGTCCCTAAATGGATATTTACATAATTAGGTTTAGAGTTGCTTGTAGAGAGGAGGGGGACTTGGGATCCAAACTCCAGATGTTGTGGGCAGTTTCTAGGGGTAATATCTGCCATAATCTTGAATGTGCCAGGTGCAGGAAATTCCTTCTACCAAGGCTAGGCCCCACCAAATGAGATATTTGTAATTTCAGGTTGCTTCTGGAGTTTCCTGAGGGTAAGCAATTAAGAGATTGTTGTTAAAAATATTTTAAGTAATGTCTTAATTTTCCTTCTCTGTAGTTTGAAGGTCATTATGGAAGCTGATGCTCTTGCTTTTGATAGTTAGAAGTACAGGAAGGGGGCTGAGCAGACAAAATGGGATGTGTAAGATCCTGTTCAGAGTCTGGACTGCAGTCTGCCTTTGGGAGACATGTGACATTGTGATAAAAGCAAGTGGAAGGGGAATAAAATTAATAAGTGTTCATGTGCTTTCGCAGAGGCCATATGGGATCCCTGTGAAATCATCTGGACAGGGAATTGAAGCAGTGCTGGGTTTGGTTTTTTTTTTTAAGATCTGCTCTAGTCCACATCCGCCAGGGACTGGAGCTATCCCAATGCAGTTCCAGGTCAGACTGATGACAGCTTTTAGCTGATACATTGGACCCATCTGATACACCTCACCTGACTTGATCTATGTGGCATTTTGGGCAGGGGCCCTTGGTGGGTACAGTGAGCTGGAGAAGAGGTTTGGAATGGTTGGTGGGACCTTGGTTGGAGGTCCTGGATCCTACATTCTTCTCAGCACTCCCTGGCATCTCCTCACCTGCTGTTCTTGAGGAGGAGGGAGGGGACCATGAAATCCACTGAAATCTGAGGTGACCTGTTTCTGGGAAGCTATAACCAGAAATATTCCTGTTTTAAATTGAATTTAAAAGCCAGATTCAGTTACTGTTCAGAGCAGTGAATAGATTTAAGTTTCAGGTCCATTTGGAGCTGGTGTTCTTTGAGAACTTGAGGAATATTTTCCATGTGATGCCTAACGAGCTCTGTCACCCAGGGGCCCTGCTTTCTTCATGTGTGCAATTCTGAGGTGTGTCTTGGAGTTCTTCTGGTCTGAGTGGTGAAGGAAAAATAGAGTCTGAAGGATGTCTTTTCTTTACAAAACTTATTTTATCATTTTGGTGTTTGGTTTGACAAATCACTGGTCAGTCAGTCCTTCTTCTGAAGGCTTTCATGGTAATGCTGGGAAATAACATTCTTGCTTAGAGTAGACCGTTTTTATCACAGAGCAAAATAAATGCATGTTCCATAGAAGTATTTTTGTCTGGACAGTAACTAGTGAAAATATTTATTTTCTTTAATGAAGTCTCACTTCTTCTTTTCCTACGAAGTTCCTGATTTCCACACTTGCTCACTTCATTCTTGTTGCACTTTTAAATTGGCACAGCATTGGCTCTTCACAATTGACTTGGGAAAACCAGGCAGTCAGAATTAATCAGAGGGTGTTTGGAAGGTGCACAGGGTAATTTCCCAAGCCTACCTTACTATTTCCCTGAGTGCTTTGGACAGCAGGGCCAGCAGCCAACATGACTTTGTTATTGGGCCTGGCATGGAATAGATGTTGGATGCAACATCCTGGATGATGAAAGCCCAGCATCTCCAATGGTTGTCCTGTAATGCACAGCTCCTTACCCTGGTTTCCTGCAGCTTATCTTAAAACCACATTTCTTCCTGTGATTTGTTTTTTGGATGTTTTCCTTATAAAGGCCAGGGAGTCCCTCTTGCTGTTAAAAAAGATCTGTGATGACTTTCACTCTTCTTGCTGTTTTGAGGCTGTTTAAATGTGTAGATGTATGAAATACTGTTTTTAAATAACCCTAAATGAGGAAAGGTGCTATTTTACAACTAATTTTGTTCCTGTTAAGGATCTCCAGGAGGACATACCCTTGGTTTGGGGAATACATGTAGGAATGACCGTGGTTTAACATTGTACTGATGGCATCACATCAGGGGTACAGGCAGAGTGAAGAGACATCTGTCACACTCCAGTGTTAGTGAAAATCAGAGGGAGGAATAAAAACATCAGCCAAAAACTATGCATAGGGTTTTCTGACTTTATTATCAGTTATTTAGGTGGAAAAAAGACTAAATGTGATAATTCCATACTTTGTGCTGAAACTGAAAGGCCTTGGGAATGGCAGTGATTAAATTATGCCCAAGTATAATAGCCTTAGCCTTTTGGTTCTAAGCCCTCTGAAATGTGACTGCTGTCTGAAAACCTAGTGTATAAAATCTATATGTGTTCTAATTCTTACCCAATTACAGTGTTAGAAAACTCAGTTACAAATAAAGTCTGAACATGGTTTTTCCTGAGGTGTCAGGTTTTCAAGCTAAGTCTATGGTCTGAAATTCAAGCTGTGTCTTTTCTTATTAAATCACCAGTGAGTTAGTGGGAAAATCAGTAGGACAAATACATTCTTTGTTGCCTTATTATTTCTAAATTATGGACTGGCTTTTTTTTTTTTTTTTCTTTTTAAGCAGCCATAAAATACTGTTGCTAGACTGAGTGGTGGAACTGAGGACATCCTTCATCAGGCAGTCTGCAGATTAAATGTATGCAGAGTGAGAGAACAGGGGAAATAAATATCATTATAGTTTGTGGGGGAGTAGTATAAAATAAATCTTTTTGTTGGTGAAACCACACTGTATGGTTAGAAAATACCAAAGAGTTTGTCTCCTGTAAGAGAATGCCAGTTTAAATTAAAGCTGATTTTAATCCAGCCCTGTGATTTGTCTGGGTATTTGTAGCTGAAAGAGCTGACTCCAACTTGCAGGGGGTGTACTGTTTATCATTCTGGGGATATTATAAGAGTATTGTGACATTAGGATTGTATTCATAGGGATGAATTTGGGATCACTAGGGAATAAATGTGTTCTCTACCCCAAGGTGCTTTCTCCTGTGATTTAATGTGTGTTTGCCCCTTGACATGGGCTCTGGTTTCATTCACCTGAGAAGAAACAGAAATATTTGCACTGAAGGCGTCAGCTCTGGCATCACCCAGCCTTCAAAAGGAACTTGGTTGTATTTTCCTGCCAAAACAACAAGTAGAAGTTTTGAGTAATACAAGCTGTGCTGGTCAGTTCAGATTTTATTGTGGAATTCTGTGATTTTAACTCCTTTCATGCATCTGAATGTCCATATGCTGGGGATTTGAATGGGGCATCTCATCGTGGCTTTTAGACCATTTTCTGTAACACCTGACACCACCCAGAGGGGAGAAATCTGTGGCATGAAGTGAGGAATGTCTTCCGTGACATATGTATCTATATCTATATATATCTATATATGTCTGTATCCTGGAGATAGTCTCTGGGGGTATTGGTTTGTTTGGGTTTGTGCTCACCCCTCACAGTGGTCAGAGGGATTTTACCTACAGCCTTTGCCCCACTTCTAATCAGAGCATCCCTTGCTCCTGGTGATGTTTTGTTGGTTTTGTTTTTATTTGGGTTTTTTGGTTGTTACTTCAAGCCTAAAATACCTTTTACGACACCAATTGCTCAGTTTCTGTGAGGAAGTGAAATAATCAAATAGTCTCTTCCCCACCCTCCACAAAAACTGGGGAAATCCAGTTGAGCAATTAGGAGAAGTGAGGATCTTCAGATATACTTAATTTTTTAACTTTGCAGAAGAAATAATCTCTGGAACTAAAGCCTTTTGAACTCAGCTGAGTGGATACATGTGCTGCTTGAATAATTGTGCATCACCTTGGGCTGGAGGACCTGATGGGGTACAAGAGGTAAAAGTAAATGGGGGGAGGAGGGGAGTTTACTTTCTGCCTGTATTATTAAATAAATAAGCTTAATTTTTAGAAGAAAACCTAATATCCTGTGAAATAGAAAGGCTCTGACAGAGGCAGTCACGTTGGGTTCCTGGTAATCATATAAAGGCATTTTGGTTTTTCTGTTCCTGAACTGGCTGGGTGGTTGTTTCTGGAAAATATAAATTCTTTGTAAGTTCTGCTGTTCAATTCTGCTTATTTTGCCTTTTTATTCATAACGTTTTAAGTGGAAGATTTGTGTGCTTGGTGGGAGACAACCATTAAAGAGCAGAGATTAATGATGTGAAAATAGGTGAAGTTTCTCAAAAGGGAAGCACCAGAGTGGATCATTTTAGATCAGGGTGAAGATACAAGTATTGCCTTCAGTTGTTGCTATAAGCTGGTCTTCCCTTTTGCTTTTTTACTCATTAAAATAAAGTCTCCATTTCAAAGTCTTTAACAAAAACTGCTCATGACTGAAACTGCTAAGAGCGTTTATAGTGTTTATTCAACAACAAAGCAATTCTAACACCAAATTACATGTAAAATAATTTTGGTATATGCTTTGCAGTTTGTAAGGCCATACTTCTACATTATTTAAATTGTGTGTATGGGAAAACACACATTTACCTTTTCCTCTGCCTCACAATTGATAGGAAAAGAAAATAGGAATGAACTTTTCCCCCTTCCATCTCCTACTGCTGTCGATGAGACGGAGAGGAACCACCTTCCCCTGCCCTTCCAAGTTAATTTTGGATAAATCTTTTTCTTGCCCTTTGCCAACCAAGTTGTAATTTGAAAGATGTATTCCTTTCTGTTCCTTTTGTGTCTCAAACTGCTTATTTGGCTTTTTTGCTGTACTTTGTAACCTCACTTTATTCCTTCTTTTTGACCAGGCAAAAGCCTCCTGTGCTGTAAAAAGGGGCTGCTTGGATCAATGGTGTCTCCTTAAATTCTCTTTTTGTAGCAGTCTGTCAAGGGGTTCATGTTTTGACAACTGATGCGATATTCTCAACCTTTTCTTACACAAGACAATAGACTTCTTTTCTTCTTTTATTTCTATTTAAAAGCCTTTAGTTGTCTTACCTACAGGTGTGACATAATAGCGTAAATCTCATTTTTATGTGAATAGACCCATCTGTTCCAAGAGTTCTTTTATATTTTAAAGGTTAGGCTATATCGATATAGTCATTAACAATATGAGGTTTTTATATTGATGTAGTTTATACAACCCACTTAGCAGAAATGGGGCTTTATGTCTTTGAAGAAGTTTAAGGTATTTCTTCAGAAAAGTGGCATCAGCATCACTCCACCCACAGCAGGGAATGTTGTGGGTTGGCTGATTTGTTCTAGTGAACTTGCAGTGAGTAGTCACAGTGATTCAAAAACTATTTATAGGGAGGAAAAATTAAGAGTAATAATGAACAAAGCAAACACAGCTGCTGATTTTTCAGAGATTTTTAACTAACTGAGTAAGCAGATGTGGGGTTCTTTTATAGCCATATGCAGTTTGTGATGCTTGCACTCTGCACATAAAGTACTGTGATGTCATAAACAATAATTCATTATTGCTGAAAGATTAAATAGAAGCAATGAAATCCTAAGTAGGGAATCCACTAACCCCACCCCCCTAGATTTTTAGAGTAATTATTTTAATTGAGGAGAGAGGATAGAAAATGCAAATCCAATACTTTGTATTTTCTCCCCTAATATGGAAAACCCTCTTTAGTAGGTTTGAATCTTAGTCTTGTGTAGGGTAAAAGGTCACAAGTCTTTATAACAGGTTGGTCAATCAGACTTAAATGGTTACATTTTAATCTGCTAAGCTCATTAGAGAAACAACTCTGTGTGGCTGTAGTTAAGTTTGTCACAAGTTTCAGTGTAACCTCTCTTGCAGTCAGCCCTGGTGTATGTTAAGAAAAATGGTATTGTTCCAGAAAATGGTATTGTTCCAGATTTCAATTATTTAAAAGGCGTGTGTTTCTATTTTTTTTAAAGAACTCTAGAGAATTTAATGAAGTTTTTAGTGTCACAGTCTTTCGGTGTAGGAGACCTGTCCTCTGTTCCCAAGGCAGATGGATTTGGACACAGTAAAGTTCTTTTTTTCTGGCAGGTGTATGCTTTTACATCAGTTCCCTGGATACTCAGCTTTCCATCAGGGGTTATATGTTAAAACAGAATGTTTTTATGGATATGAGATCTCTCATGATCTTTATCAAAAGGTCACCAACTGAACAGCAAAATTCAGCTGAAAGGCTTTTGTGCTGTGATATAAAAAATATAAGTAACGCCAAAACATGCTCTTGGATGCTTTAAGAAAATAGCAAATGTTAGTGCTCTGATGAATAGGCCTGATTAGTAGCTCTGATTGATCTTTATATCAAGACAGCTACAGGGTGAGGAAAAGTGCTTTAAAATAGTAGTGGTCCTCTGCAGGTAGTTGTTAGCCAGATTGCTTTCCCTTCAGCTTTTTCACATTGTCTTTCCAGGAATGATTCATTTTGCAAGTCATGTAAGCAAGAAGGGCTATGAAAATAAAGACTTGGGAGTTTCTATTTTGTATATTGATTTACTTTATTTACCTTAATTGCAGCCTTATTTCTTTAAATACTTGCTAAGCGTGATACATCTCCTGTACATGGTGGAGATGGATTATGAAGCAACATATGCTGAAGATAATGCCCCCTTTCTGGTAACAACATATGGAGTAGGATGAGAACAATTCTGTCAGTAGAATTATTCAGTAAGAAGGGTTCTCCTGCATCTCTCAGAGGAGGTTTGAGTTCTCAAGAAACACACATTTTTGTCCAGTAGAGCTGAGAACATGTCTGATTTCTGGAAAGAGAAGGCAGTATCTGTCTCTTGGTTAGAGGATGAAAGGGTGCTGAGCATATTTATGGTTCCAGTATATGGGGAAGATACAACACTACATAAATTAGATTCAAATTTGCAGGAGAAATAAGGCTGGAAGAGCTGGTTTTGCTATGAGCAAAATGGTTGCAAGTGCATGCAACCTCCCCAAGCAAATTTCTTCTTTTGTGTTACAAAATTTACCACAGTTTTAACGTGTTGCAGAATTCCGTTTGCATTCGTGTAGCTTTGTTTTTATCTTCATCAGTCTTTAATCTTTTTCCTTCTAATTTTCATACTCATTTCTGTGTTTTCTGATTCTTAAACAGTTATATGTTCCTCTCCCCAGACTTCCTTCTTTCTCGTGTGTGTTGTTGAACGGGGTGTCATGCACTGATGTGGATTTTGAACGCTCCCTTTCCTTTTCCAGGATCTGTCCTTTCATCTTCTCTGCTTTTGTTTGGATTGTGAATATCGTGTAATAAGGAGGGGGGATATTTACAAGTAATTACAAACAGGGTATTATGTAGAGCTCTGGGTCAGTGGATCTGGCCTGCTGAATAATGAGATTGGATGGGGAGATCAAAACATTCCTGAGTCACTAAATTGGAAGTGCCAGTTGCAACAGAAGCTGAGGGAGCGAACCCCTGGGAGGTGCTGGGCTGGCTCGGTGCTGGCAGGGAGGATGCACTGGGGAAGGGAGGATGCGAAGTAGCTGGCATGGGTTTCTCATATACTTTGATTTTTGCAAGAAGCAGTTTCCTTGGGAATTTATTTTTGTCTTGTTTGGTTATTTTCAGCTGTAAATCAGACTGCCTGCTCTTAATGAAACTTGGTATTGGCATAGCTGTGAGACTGAAGGAAATACTGCTGCTTGCATCCAGATTAAGATGCCACTTCACTGTATATTTTGAGTCTCTACATGGCTGGTTATTACATACATAAGTGCTGTAAAAAATACTAACTTTTCTGATGAAGTTTTGATGAGGCGTGGGCCAGGATCTTGTGTTTGAACCTTCTATCCACACATTGTTGTATGGCATTTACATCATTATATGCCCAATTCTGACCTTAGCAGGATAGTTTATTTTTTCAAAGTACATTTGTCTCCAAATTACATTTGGACTTTGCTTTTTTCTCCCTTTCTATTAATATTATTTCCATAAATTGAACTTAGTTGGACTGTCAGCATACTTGGATCTGGACTTGCTGTCTGAAACAGAATCAGTGGCACAATTAGCAGTGGTCTTCATCTGGGTAGGAAGCCATAATTCTGGTTGCCAACACCATTAACAATCTGCAGCTTTCTATAAATGCTTAAAGAATGTTCTTGTTGTGGATTACTTTTTAATGAAGAAAGCTGTGGGCAGAGAACCTGGGAGCTTCTATAGATTCAGAAAATAGGACATTTTTCCTTGGGAATTTAGTCCACCCTCTAGTATTGCACAGGCTCTGAGTGGGAAAGTTTAACTCCCTGCCTTTCATTATTCAGGAAAAGCCCTTTGCTGGTTCCTATGAAAGGAACTAAACAGATCCATTAACAATAAGCTGATTATTGAGTTCTTGGTTGGTTCATTCATACCCACTTAGGGATGTGTTGCTGGATCAAGCAGCTTCTTACAGATGGCACCAAGCAACTGCTGTGGGCAGCAATGCCAGCAGCTCCCTGGGTGTATTCCCAACATCTCTGTTTGCCATGCTGGAACCTTCCAGCCTGTGAAAGGCCTAATTATTAATTCAGTGGGGAGTTTATTTCTCAAGTGCATTCAGAACTTGTTCTCTGAAAGCTGTTGAAAGGGTTTGTATGACAATTAAGTGATGACTTGCCAGGTAAAAGCTGCTCTGAAGTTCCACTCACGAGGTTTATTGTTCAGTCATCTAATGCATAAGTGACTTTGTGATTGGTAATGTGGGTTAGATGTGTCCTGTACCTGCTTAATCAGAAAGGTATTTTAATCTTTTGCAGTGAGTTTCCCTGATTTTTTTCCATAGCACCATGTAGCATTTCCTAGGCTGCTCTTAGCAGAGCCCCTCAGCTCTGTTATTTCCACGTGATGGCTGATCTGGAGCCTTGACTGCTGAAAGGCCGAGTGTGTGTGGCTGGGTCATCTCAGGTTCTCTCCCTCCTTGTACACCAAACTGAGACTGTTTTTTCCCTTTGGGTGATCTGCTTCAGGGTGAGGGAATGCAAATTGGATGACACTGCAGTTTTCTTGATGGAAACCTGTCCTGGCAAGAGGAGCTGGTGTTGCTCCCCAGAGCAGGCTGTGCCTGCTGCTCCGGTGCCGGAGCTGGGGTCTGCTGTGTTAGCTAAGCTGCTTTACAGTCTCTCTCTAACAGCACAACAGATTACCAAGACTTGAAAAACATGCTTTTCATGTTCTCAGGACATATATTCACAAAGGCCTAGGTTGAAAAAGTCCAAAGTCTTAAACAGATAATAGTTATTAGAGTTTCCGTGCAACTGGGTTGGTGTGTGTCTTTCCCATGATAAAAATTGGGGAAAAATACTGAAGCTCTGGTTCAAACCATAGAGGCATTGGCTCTATGTTTCTAAATATTTGTCATTTATTCTGACAGTTTATTAATTCTAAAGACAAGTATTTACATTGTGGGGACTTACTTTGTATTTGTGGTACAAATATTTATAAAACACTTCGGTGTTTTTACTGTCCAGTAATGTGATGATAATTTGTCAATGAATCCTCAACTTCAGAATTGGTGAACAACTAATTTGCTTTTGTTTTGTCTTTAGGAGAATCAGTTTTAGAAGTGTGTGAAGGTTGTTATCACTTACCTTAGAATATTCAAAATAGACACCAGGTAAGTTCTGGATTTTTTTATTCCTTGTATCTCATTTAAATGCAAAATATTGCTTAGGAAACAAAGTTTCCTATAAAAATCTCTTACTACCTCAGGAAGCCAAGGCTAAAACACCTCATATTTTTTGTGGTAACACAATCTTGTGTATGTTTCTCTCATCTCCCCTTTAAAAATATTTTTTTCCTCCCTTGAAAAATACCAGATTGTGAGGACAACTCTAAGTGACTCTGAGACAGATGGACAGGATGTGGAGGCCAGTGGTGCTTTTTTCCTTTCTGTGACAAATCAATATTTACTGAAGTGTTTTCAGGCTTGGTATTTTTATTTAGACTTTTACTGATAAATACTGGTTGGGATAGAATAATTCAGTTTTAGATTAACACCTGTAGTTAATTTTCTGCACAAAAGCTTTTTTGCAAAGCTGGAATCTCAGCTTTAACCAACATTATATTTTACCACTTAGCAGCAATGCTTTGTGGAATCCAAATCTTTCCTAAAATACTCAAGTGCTTCCTAAAGTCATATAATAAAGTATCAACTACACATTATTTTTGTAAGAGCTGGCAAGACATAATTTCCAAGCTGGACTCTTTAATCATCTTTTAATATCCTCTTAAAACTGTAATTGTAGGGAGCTTGACAGCATTCCTGATAGTTTGTGTTACAGACCTGTGCAGGGCTGGGCTGAGCTGGGACAGCAGCAGCCTCCTCCTGTCCAGCACTCCCAGCACTTCTCTGAGTCTGTCTGTCATTTCTTCTGGTTCTTATTTTCCTTTGGAGGATTTCTCTGTTCTCTGTGTTACTGGTGATACTTTGGAAGACTGGGAGGATGTTGTGCTCTGCTTTTAACCAAACATCTTTGCAAACAATATCCATTGAGGTTAATAACCTCCCATTATCCTGTGTCTAGTGGGTGTCATTCACGGTGTCAGCAGGAGGTGGATTTTCTCCTTTACAGTGGGATTTCACTTTCTGGAACAGCTGTTTCCAACCAGATTCCCCACACTGTGTGTGGGCAGCTCACTGTAATGCTGTGGACAGCACCTGGGTACAGGTCTGTGTGTTGGCACGTGCATTCAGGGACCGATTTTATTATTTTATTTCATTTTTAGGAACTTACACTGGTGAGTATACAGGCATTGAGAAAATTAGAATTCTGGAGATGGTGCTCCATCGTCCTGCTGGAGTAATATCTTTAAAGCTAACTTTGTTTGGTGTCCTGTGACCCTTTTGATTTTGATCAGCAGAGCTGAGCAGCCACAACTCCTTCCTGGAGCAGTCTTTCCTCCAGCAAGGAAATTCAAGGGATAGCAGTGCCTGTATGACTTCCACAGGGGGAGATGGGAAAAGTGACAGTTGAGGATTACAGTTTCCAGAGGTTGGTTCTTGAATAAATACTCAATGCTTCAGGCCTGGAGGTGAGAAGTACTGCGGTTAGTCTGCTTCCAGAGGCTAATACTGTCCATGGAATTAGCCTTCCATCCCTTTATTTCAAGGTAGCCCTTCCTAGATCCAGCAGTGGTGGTTCAGTGTCCCAAGCACCTGCAGTCTGTGTGAGTGGTGTCAGTACCTCCACCCTCCATTCTGTCACACAGCTCAGCATGTTTTCTTGGAAAAATGTATCCCCCTCACTCCCATCTTCCACTGAAATTCTGTGCAACATCTTGCAGTGGATCAGGTGGAGCTTAATTCCTCCTTCCCTGCTTCTGGCCACCAGATCTGCTGTCACCCTTTTCAGTGCAGACATTCTTTGGAATGTTCTGTGAGTGTTTAATTCCCTAAACTGGCAGTGAACTATTGATTTTTTTTTTCCTTGGTTGTAATAACACTTTGCCGTTTTAATGAGTTAAACACAACTTCCAAAAGGGTCAGCAGACCTGACAGAAACCAAGGTATCACCAGTTTCATGAAACTTGATGGGATTCTTTTGGGAAGCTGAAAAGCAAATAAGTGTTTCTTAGGTTGAATTTTCCATGGATGTATTTAGAACATTAAGGCTGACTTCCATTAATAACATGCCAGGTTTAATCTGAGTCTTTTCAGCAAGGTGGTGCTGAAAGCAGTTCTGTTGTGGCAGAGCTGACTGAGGCAGGACATTGTGGTACTCAGATGGTTAAACACTCTGCTGGTTAATCCAGGAGATTACCTTTCTCCAGAGCCTTCCCAGAGAAACCTCTTCAGGGCATCCTGCTTGGTTAGAAAAGGGAGCAGATGGCTTGTTGCTGCTGAACACAACAGTTTTTAAAAATACAGGGCAGCTTTCAGGATTGTGAATTAGAGCCACGTGTGAAAACAGCAGGAGAAATGATACCTGAGTTTAGGAAAACTTGGAACTTAAATGACTTGCACCTTTACTGTCTGTTTCATATTTAAAAAGCCAAAGGTTGCATTCCTAGTAATAATACTCATCTGTTCCCTTAGCTAAAAGGCTTCCCAGATGAATTCCCATCACTGCCTTGTCCTCCGCTCTTCTGCCAAGGCCAATGTGTCCATTTCATACCAGTTTGGAGAAATAAATGTTAACATCCCATTAGACCAAGCTCTGGATCCCCAGCACTGTTCAGATGGAAGCAATTAAGGATGCAGCAGTGTGGAATTGTATCCCTGTGCCTGCAGACTGATACATACTGCCTGGGTCAAACTGAATTCATTTTTATTAAACAAATTGGCCCTAATTGAGCAGTGCAGATTTTGTTAAGCAGAACATGGTGTATGGCTGTGATCTGCAGCATCTGTCACCAAGGCCACGTTGGATTGATGTTACAGGAAGCTTGTTATGCTTAAATAGAGCTGCAGCTTTTAGCAAAAATGTCCATAATGCCCTGGAAGCTCCTGTTTGAAGCAGTATCATCTTCTTTTTTTTTCCCCTGCTCCTGACTTCTCAAGTCCCTGTCCAAGAGCAGTAGTGACAGACACTCCTTGGCAGGGAGCTGCTGGCAGGGACTGGTGTGCTGGAGCTGCAGGGAGGTTCCTGGGAGGGTGGGAGGAAGTGATGATGGGCACAGAGCAGGAGGAGCTGAGCAGGGAGCCTGGGAAGCAGCGGGAGCAGGCTGGTGTGATTAGGTAGATTATCAGAGACACGTCAGGATCATCAGTCTTTGACCTCAGCTCTGGAGCAGGGGGGGCTGGGAGGCTGCCTTTGGGAAAGGCTGGCCCAGAGGGTTGTGTCTGCTGTGTGCCTGGGTGGAGGGTTTCTTTCCTGAAATATGGTTCTCCTTTCCCCGAATCAGATTATGCCCAAATAAGTGAGTTGTTTGTGTTGTGTCTTGCAGCACTCAGTAATTTTCCTCCCATACAGAAAGCTTTTGGTACTGAACAGTGTCCTTAAAAAGGAGATATTTTCTCTCCCTACCCACACATTCACCTTCCAGATTTGGGGTGTAGTTTGAATTTTTAGCCAGAGAATCAGAGTTTAGACTATTTATTATTAATAGTAATAATTTATAGCCTCCTATAGGAAGCTTTAAGTTCAACTGGGTAGAATTGCCAAAGGCTTCTTGAAGGAGATTAGATGAGAGTTTGTTTTAGCCAGTGTACTGCAGTTAAAACAACTGGAGCTGGTGCCCAGTGTCAAATAGATGTAAAGTCAGAGAGGCCAAGTGAGGCAGAGAATCAACAGCAGGGTCTGAACAAGACAGTGGTGATGTGTCTGTCCTCATCCTTGTCACTTGGTGCCCCTTGTGTGGGTGTGGCAGTTCCCATGTGCTGGGAGAAGCAGAGGTGTGGTCACAGCTCCACCCAGGCCATGCAGCGGGTGAGGGCTGAGGGTGTTGCTTTCAGCCAGCCCTGTGAAAGCTGAGGTTATTAATTTGTTATATAAGACACAGGGTTAAATTAGAAAAGTCTGGTGCTTTAAATATCTTTTTCAAAGGCTGCATAATCTGGTGTGGGCTAATTGTAATGACATAATCCAAAAATAGCCAATAGTCTTTTTCTTGGATGCTCATCCTGGCTGCAGTTCTGCAGCTAAAGAACAGCAAAGCTGATCTCCTCAGTGGAGGAGAGGGCAGGACCAGATCTGGTCCTGGCAAGGCACAGGGGACACCTGTGGGGTCTGTCACATTTGGATGTGGAGCAGGAGGTTAATCCGTGTTCAACTAGCATGCTTTTAACTAGAATGCATGTTACATGTTGGATCCACAATTTTAATTATGAGAGAGGGGATCATTCCCTCTTTCCTTGTGGAATGTACAGGCTTGGTCACACTGGATTTGTCTAAGGATTCTGTTTGACCTGGTGTTGGTGATAAGATGGGGGACTGGGATTTGGGAGTTGTGGGAAAGGTTGGTTTTTTAGTTTTTTTTTTAAAATGTAATTTCTGAAATAGAAAATACAAATGAAGTCAGTTACTCCTATGCCAGTGTGGTGCAAAAAGGCAACCTCAACAGCAACTTCTGTGTTGCTGTGTTGTTTTTATAGGTATTATGACAAATAAATTATCTTAATATTAAGACTAAGAAGGGATAAGAAGTGACTTGAGAGATGTGTTATGCAGTACATAGCTATAGCTGCACCTCAGCTCTTGATTTGGGGTTTGGAAAGAAAAGTTGAGTATATACAGTGGAGATTCAGGATGGCTGGTGTTGTGCCAACAATGTAATAGTTATTTTCACTGATAATTCACTGAATTTTATAACTTTTTACCTTCCACATGTGTAAAGAACCTTTTCAAAGCACATTTTATTAAAGCTGTATCTTGACATGTAGACTCTGTTTTTGAGGACGATTTGCTTAAAGAGGTCTGTTTTTTCCTTTGCTTCAGCATTTCTTAACCTTTATTTTTTTGCAGGGGCCAGTTCTCTCCTCAGGTTAGCTCAAGATGGCAGACCAGAGGCAACGCTCGCTCTCTACCTCTGGGGAGTCGTTGTACCACGTGCTGGGGCTGGACAAAAATGCCACTTCAGATGATATCAAAAAGTCTTACAGGTAAAGCTTCGAGTTTCACGCCTGTCCCAGTGGCACAAATGGCTTTAATTCAGTGTTCAGCAAACAGTCTATTTATGTAGGAGCCTCAGTTGGTTTATTTAGACCTTTTGCAAGAAAAATATGTGGGAAAAACAGGTGAAAACATGGTTGCTTCTTGCAAAATGGGGAGTGAAAACATGCCTAGGCTTTAGATTTTTCCATCTTATATCTAGTAAGTTAAATTCTCAAATGCACAGTGTCATTCTGAAAGGTCAGTGCCTAAATTTGAGCAGAATTTTAAGACTGTGATCAGAGTTAAACTCTTCCTGTTATGTAGCCTTGTGTCTGTCTCAGAGGTACTGCAGATGTGCAGAACTGCCCTGCTGTCCATCATATTTCCACTCTGGCACAGGAGGATAGGGATTAGAGATTAAAGATACAAGTAAGGATGAAAACAGAGCATGAAGGATTACTTTTTCCTGGAATTCTGTTCAAAATTTCTTATTCTTTGTGGAGTTACTAGTTTAAAAGATGATTTTTTTTTCTGTATCTCTTTCCTTAAGAGTTGGACACGTGAAATGGCTTCATACTAACCAAATAAAGACTACAAAAACAGAGTCTAGTAACATCTTCCTTTCCACATTCCCCATAAATCTGCTTAAAGGCAATTGCTGCTGTGACCAGTGGCAATGTGTTTGGATTACACTAGGGGTCAGCATCATCTTTCCATGAGGATACTCATTGTCAAAATTGTTCTGCTTTAGTCTTTAACTTTTACCAAAGCTTTTTCCCTTCCAAAGTTACATACTGATGGCAACTACAGGGTGAAGTCTATGACTAAACCAGGTCCACAGATTCTCAAAAATTAGCTTTATCTTCCTAAAAGCTTTAAGTGGAAGTTTGAATAGTTTATCTACAAGCAACTGGAAAATAATTTTACTTTCCTGGGAAAAATACTGTGAGCTTTTCCTTTGGAGGAGCAACCCCACAAGATCCTGGGGTGAAATGTAGCTGCTTCGTGCTTACCTGAACCTTCAGCTCATCTTGTTTCCTCTGCTGCTCCTTTATCATGTTCAGTCTGAACATCCTTTGCTGGCCTGGGGGCTGGGGGCTTTGTGTACCTGTAGGAAATGGGAAATAAAAGTATTTAATTATTGCAGCCTGACTAAGCCCTTTCCAGTTTGATAAAACTTCCCTGTGATTATTTCGGCCCTCGCTGAGGCTGGGGCACAAGTGGCAGCCCTGGACATGATTTAGTGGAGCAGCATCAAGCACAGTGAAGTGTCCCAAGGGCACAGTGAAGTGTCCCAAGGGCACACTCAGGCTGGTTTTTAAATGCTGTGACATACTTGCAGGCACATCCAAGTGCTTGCACACATCTTTGTTTTATGTTTGTCTGAGCATTTCCCCACTGCAAAGCTGACATGTAATTGTCTGCAGACTCCTCCTGTCTTTCTCATATACATGACTTTGTGGTCATTTTCTGTAGGAGGGCAAGTACCTTTTGTGGTGGAGAAGAACTGCCAGCGTGCAGCTCCGTGTCATTTTTCTACTTGAGAGCTTGTGTTTTCTCTTCATAAGGAGGTGTTTAGCCAGTTATTTCTACTGATGTCTGTAAATAGCCTGGGCCATCTGAGAACTAGCACATTTATCTATGCTTTATCTGAATTTTTTGTTATGTTTAAGAGATCTGGCCTGATTAGGGGAGGTACGTTGTGATTTCCTGGTGTCTCGAAACTCAGAAGTGCTTTCTATTCTAGCAAAGCTTGAACTGAAAAGTACTTTGTTCCTGCACAGGAATTGGTGAATTAACCACAAGTGATCGTGTGTTCTATTTTTGTGTTCAGACACTGCAGAAGCAGCAGTTCAGACACTCTTCAAGCAGCTGTGGCAATTTGCTTTTATTTACTCTTTGGTGCTATACCTTAGACTTGTGGTGTGTCTTTGCTGTAGCAGGAGCTAAACTTACTGATGGAAATTGCTGGAGCTGAGGATAAAAAAACCCAAACCTATTTTTATTCAACGTCTCTTATTTTTTTTCCATTGGATTTCCGAGGATCAAATCCAACAGTCTGAAGTCAGTCCTGTGAACTAAGCTAGACACTGCTGTAGCCTTTTATTATCATCTAAGGAAGAATCATCAGGGAAGTTGAATCACAGATGAAGGAAAACAGTTGAAACTTGAAAGTCTCCCTTGAGTGGCATGCTACGGAATTGGAAAAAACAAAATCAAAAAACAGGAACCCAAACCCAGGGTTTTATTCTCTTTCTTCTTTCTGCAGGAAACTGGCATTGAAATATCATCCTGATAAAAACCCTGATAATCCAGAGGCAGCAGAAAAATTTAAAGAGATCAATAATGCCCATGCAATATTGACCGATGCCACAAAGCGGAACATTTACGATAAGTATGGGTCTCTGGGGCTCTATGTAGCAGAGCAGTTTGGTGAAGAAAATGTGAACACATACTTCGTGCTGTCCAGCTGGTGGGCAAAGGTAAATAAAAGGGCACAGGAGTTATTCTAGATTGGTATTGGAAACTCTTAGAGGGCTCCATTTGATAACTGTTCTTGGTTTTACCTTTGGAAATTGCTGAATTTCTGACACCGGGTTAATTAACCTTCTCTTACTGTGTTGTGATCTTGAGTTTAGAAGTATTTTTCTAGGAACTTCCAGTGATACAGGTCTAATAAGAAAGACCTGGGTTACTAATTGAAGCTTGGATTCTTCTAGTGGATAGAAGAGATAAGAATTTTGGGGGGTATTCTCTGATAATATCTGGTCAATATTTTTGCAGAATGAGTCCTGACTATGAACTTGGGTTCACAGAAAATCTCCTTACATTTCATTGCATGGATCCATTTTTCTACCCTTTGCCAGGGTTGCCTCCATCTCTCGATTCCCTTAAGGAAGATAATAATTATATCAGCATGCTGGTTTGCTATCTGTAAAATTATTTTTTTCAAACAACTGAACAGTGATCTATATTCCTATAGGACTTTAATTTAGCCCATTGTCACTGTGATAAGCACCTGGCAGACCTGGCTTGCATGGAGCTGCTGTGCTCACGTGCTGGGAGCATCAATCCTCAGCCATGCCCACAGCCTTGGGCTGCTCCAAGTCCCTGCCATAGGTACATCGTGGCCTGTGCATCAGCTGGTACAGCTCAGTCTTTTCCAGGTTGTTTATGCAAGTTACAGCCTGTCCTGAATTGTTGTACCCCTGGATTTTAGTACAGATGTGCTTATTAGAACTGTACCTTCTTCCAGATGCAGCAAAATAGTCCACTTAACTTAAATTGTAGAAATTACTCAAGCAAACCAGGCTGGCAGAATTCACCTCAGTGTAAAATGTGGAGAACCACAGCCACTTTTGCACGTAATTTGAAGTATTTCTCAGTGATAAAGTACAAAGCTGTAGCTACTAAGTTCTGTCTCTGCACTGCTGTGGTTTTGCTCTCTGATTCTGTATCCAAGTCTCACAAACTCTGTGGTCATGGCACAGTAGACACAGGTTATGACTATATCTGTGTTTTCTGTCCTCTGCAGGCCTTGTTTGTGTTCTGTGGGCTCATCACAGGCTGCTACTGCTGCTGCTGTCTGTGCTGCTGCTGTAATTGCTGCTGTGGGAAGTGTAAACCGAAACCTCCCGAAGGCGAAGAGCAGGAATTCTACGTCTCTCCAGAGGACTTGGAGGCACAGTTGCAGTCAGATGAAAGGGGTAGGTGAAAACGCTGCGAGCTCTCTAGGATGAACGTCAGTCCCTGCTGGAGTGCTCAGTGAGCTGGTTGGGGAGAAATCAGGTCCTGGGGTGTGGATGATGAGCAGGGAATGTTTGTGCCACGAGTTACACGGGTGATGCTGATACCAGAGATAAAGCTGCTAAAATCACCCGGAGGGTCTTCACTGAACCTGGTGGGATCAGCTTCAGAGCAGTCAGTGACCATCTTTATGTTCCTTCCACATCCTGGGGTAACATATGGACCAGCCACGTGGTATTGCAGAAAGAGGCTCTTGCACCCAAAGGTTGGGGGTGTCAAGGCAGCTTTAATTGCCTCAGGTGTAGAGGAACTGGCACTGCTACCCTTGTAGCTCTAATACTGTTTGTGAAGCTATTTCTGTAGGATTAAACCAATAATTTAAAATACTGTAGAGCATTGTGTATGCTCTGATGACATTTTTAATGGATACTGCTGAATGATGGGTGAGGATCAGCTGCTTTTACAGGAAGAAGGAAATGTAATAAACATTCCACATGCAGAGTTGAGGTGAATGCCGTTGTGTGCACACTGAAAATCAGGGAATTGATATCATGCTCCTAAAGGAGTGTAAAATGGTGTTATCAGAGGGTTGTAGGGAGACGTGACCTGTGCTTACCAAAACATACAGTGCTGTGTTTGTTCCTTGGTGTGCTAAGCCTTTTGTCTTCGCTTTTCAGAGGCCTCAGACGCACCTATTGTGATACAGCCAGCATCAGCCACAGAGACAACCCAGCTCACAGCTGACTCTCACCCCAGCTACCACACTGATGGATTTAATTAAGTTAAGGAAACACTGTCATTAGAATGGATAAAAAAAAAAATACATGGCCAACTCAACACTAGAATCATGAACATTAGAAGTAGAGAACGGGGAGGGGGAATAATTCTGCCACAGTAAGAAGGCAGCTTTCCAACCTGCCGAAAATATTTTGTAATCCCTTCAGCCTTTTGTCACCTTTCAGTGTCGTATCTTGACGATACGTGAAGTGCTGTAGCATGCAGTATTTAAAGCAGTTTAGCTACGGTCTTATTTGTTTCCTTTCTTTTGTTTTTTTCTCCTGTTTTGTTTTGTTTGTTTGTTTTTTTAATAGCATGTATGGAGTTACGTTAAATGTCTGTGGTGTAACGTATTGAGCTGTCACAATATCAGTGCGGTGGAGACATTCTGCATTTTAAGCAGCAGTACTGGCCTAAAAATGGGATTTAAAAAGTGTCACAGAAGCCACTGTTCTTCTGTACAGCTGAGCTGTCAAAGACCTTTAGAAGTTGAGGATTTTCATTTGAGTGCAACAAACCAATTCTTTCATTCCTCCTTCTATTCCTGCGTTATTACCTAAGCAAGTTTACAAAGCCAAGAACCAAAAAATGCCAGTCCTGCAGAGCTGGAGTCCTCTCTAATGCTGGTTTTCAGCTTAAATAAATCTACCTTGGAAAATAAAAAGGGAGAGTTGCCAATCTTTGAACAGTAAATTGAACAGCCCGTTGTGGATGAGGCGATCTCCAGTGACAATGGAACCAAAACCAACTGGGAATGGGCTCCTGTGGTGGTGGCAGTGGGATTTTAACTCCAAGCACAATTCTGTTTTGAGTTCAGTTGTTTTCCTGTAATGCTAAAGACCAAATAGTGCAGCTTTGTTTTTGAATGCATGAGAATCTTAAAGTGAAACTGGTTAACTGGCTCTCACTGAGCAAATGGAAAAATGCAGACAGTAGGCAACACAAGAAATGTTTAAAAACAATTGGTGTTTAAAATTTTGTTCTAATAATTTGAGACTTTAATAGGCAAATGGGGTATTACATGTCTTTTTTTAAAGCTTTTATACACTAACCCTTTAATTTTCTCATGAACATCTTTGTGGAATACTTAAATGGATTTTTAAGAACAAACCACCTTTCTTTGTGTTTATATTATATAATTTGCACATTGTCTTGCATTTAGATTTGTTTACACCAGTGTTTCTCTTTTCCTTGGAACAACTATGTGGAAACCACTGAAAGGTTTCCTATACTATTTTGAAACCAAATCAAGTCTGAATTCTGTTCTAGAAACTGTGGTTTACTGAGGTTTAACTGTTAAAAAGGCATTTTAGGCAGCTGCTGAGTTGCTGGTGTATTTTGTTGTCAATAATCCTGCTTTAGGTGATCCAGAGTGAGATCTAGAACAGCTCCAGAGAACCCACACTTGGCACTTTCGGTGGGTAATTATGGCCTCGTTAATTTTGATCATTACGGTTTTGTATCACAATGCCTCTATTGTCCCGTGTTCCCCCATCTCCCTGATCTGTTTTTCCCCTCGTTCTGTGGAGGGGCTGTTGGCACCTTCCCCCTGTGTCTTCTGCTCCCTCACCAGCTCCAGGTGGTGCTTTGGAGCAGGGTGAAGATCCCTTGGTCTGCACAAAGACCACCAGGAAAGGGCAGAGACCCAGAGGACTATTCTGAATATATTTTCCTGCTGTCTTTGCATGAGCAGCGTGAAATCTGCCATGAAACCGTGTTAAACGTGCTGGCTGGGGGAACATGTTCTCCCCACAGTCTCAGTGCTCAGTGAGGAGTGTTTGCACACCCAGATTTTGCTGTGGCTGTTGGTACAAGCACATATTTGCCTGCATGGGAGCTTGCTGCAGATCAGCATGATTTTAGTACCACATCTGGCCCCCAAAATTCCCCCAAAAATCTGTTGCTTTTAATTAATGGCTCAATTTCAGCAGCACACTCCTTAAGTCATTTCTTCTTTGCCCATAGTCCTTACAGACCTGAAATGCGGTGGTTTAGTGCAAGATACTTTTAACTTTTCCTGACTTGGATGGCCTTGAGGACATTTGTGAATGATTTGGCTTGAGGTCCTTATTTAGTTAATGTCTTTCTTTGACCCACTGGAACAAAAAGCCATTTTTAGGCTTAAACCCAATGTCATTTTGTCTTCCCCTGTAGATTTTGCCTGAAGCCTGTTCTTTGTGCAGAATTGCACTCTGGAATATGGTGGGGCATGTGCAGGCTTTGTCCTCTCCACATTCACTGGTTAAAATTGCTTGGATCTGCAAATTGTGTTCTTGGTTAAAAAAAAAAAAAAAAGGTATTGAGGTTTTTTGGCTTTGTAAATGAGCATGGCTGATTGTAGCAAGTCAGTGGATGAGGGAGGGGCTCTTCCCTGGGAGCTGTTCCATTCCCTGTCCCTGTGTTCATCTCAGTGGATAACGTGGAGATGGTTGTTGGGTGTTGATCTGCTGCAGAGCAGCTTTTCCCCCAGTGCTGGGGGCTGGTTGTCACTGTTAATTTGGAATAATACTCTTATTTCTTAACCTCTCTGGGCTGTTTCCACAGAAGTAGACAGGCTGGTGGGAAGTTGTGGCTCCAGGGAGGTGTGTGACACACCTGGAGTCACTCCACAGGCTCCTGACAAGGGAACTGAAGTGTGGGCAGCACATGAGGACCAGAGGCAGAACAGTTATCTGTGGGGAAAGATGACATCCAGGATAAGTTTGCAGTTTTAGTTGTTTGCTTAGCAAGGGATGAGTTTGGAGAGAGACTGCTTTCCTGTTGGTTCTGTCTGTGGGTGGTGTGTGAACAGGAAATTAGCCTGTTACGTGCCAGAGTGATGTTAGGTGCTCCAAGGGAAACCGTTCCGAGAGCTCAGTTACAGGGAGTGATGGGAAAACATAATTCTACAGAAATATTCATGTTTTTTGAAGCTGTTTCAAGTTTGCCCATGTTACTGCCTAATCTCTGAGTGTAGGATCATTGTGTATTAGTGAAGTTCTTCTTGAACTATGTAAGGAAGTGATTTAAACATTTCTTCTTTAAAGCCAAAACCATGTCATGGCACATAAGTACAATAATGCTCATTTTTCCCCTCTTGGAGGGAAGGTACAAGAGTACCCTGGGCTCTAACACTAGTTGCAGTTCATAATGGCCAAGTAGAATCCTAGTAAATGCAAAGTTCTATTGGGAATAATGGTTTAAAATCTGGCAGAGAAGCTCAGACAGGAATTCTGGGCTTGGGCGAGGGGAGCTGCAGTGTCTCAGTGCTGCAGCCTGACCTGGCTTTGTGCAGAATGTTTCCCTCCAAAATCAAACCTGACCACTGTCCATCTCTGTCCAGTGTGTTGCCAGAATTAAAACTTGAGCTTGGGTTTTATTTATTTATTTGTTTCTTTAAAGTTGTTCAATTTGTACAAGTTGCCTGGGTCCTCCATTCCAGTCGTTCAGCCGCCTCCATCCAGCTCCTCCAACCTCTCCAGCCCTGGTTTCCTTAGCACTTGTAGCTCCATTGGGGTGAATCCCATCTGGAGAGTTTGGTGTTCAGGATACTGATTTATCCCTGTGTTGCATGGAGAGTCATTCCTAGCATAGGTGAGGAGGGAAAGCTGCTGCTGAGAGCACTCAGGTGTCAGCTGCCCCTCTGGGTACATGGAGCTGCTGGAAAAGGAGGTGCTGGATCTGTCCTGCCCATCCTCCCTAGGGATGGGAACATCCTAAACGCACTGTACTGAAGGGGAATTCCACCCCTTAAATTCCAGTCTCATTTTGTTAGTGATTTTTGTAGGAAGTTCTTAAATATTTATCTGTATATAAATTTATGTGAGACCTCAGTGGCATCCCATAGGGTGTCCGTTTTTGCTGGTCCCATGCAGTGATGTTTTAGAGCCATGTTCCCTTTTTAGTCTTCTTTTTAGATTTGTAATCTTTTAAAACTGCTTTAGATATTAGCACTCCTAGTGTTCTTAAAGGGGGATCCTCTTGGAGGTTTGGAGGGGCAGAACTGAGGAGGAGGGCTTGGGCATGGCACAGAAACACCCAGTCCTGCAGCAGGGCTGTGTTCGGGGGAGTGCAGCTCTCCAAACCCTTCCTGTCAGCCTGTAAACACCTCACACAGGTGTAACCAGGGCAGGAGCCTGACACAAAAACTATTCCTGTCCCATCTGTGAGGCAGTTTAGTGGTGTGGGGGGACACCAGTGCACTCTGAGGGGCTGTTCCAGAGCATTTGTACCATGCACACTCCTTGAGAGAGGCACCTGCTTCTCTCAACTACTTTATGCCCTTCTTCTTGTGCCCTTTGATCTTTTTGCCAGTTCTGGATAATTTAGGAAATTTATGCTGCAGGTTTTTTGCAGTGCACCTGTGTCTTGGAATCATGTTTAACAGGTCGCTCTGGCAGGGTGGTCAGGGCAGTTTGCAGCCCCCACCTCATGTCAGTAATTCTGAATGGTGTTTAAATGCATTAATCTTGGATCACTGAACCGTAGCCCCCCAGTTATAGTTTATAGTGTCAGGTCAATATAAACTTCACATGCTTCAGCATCTGGTGCTGCTTCTCTGTATTCTAGTGGAGATCATCTAGTTTGTAGTGTCTCATTGCACCAACAGCTGCTTAAAATCTCTCAAAAGAATCGTAGCCAGTAGCTCACCATGTGGCAGGAAATTTGTCAGTGTTCAGCTCCCGCAAGATCCATGGTCCCCTCCAGGGACCTTTGGAGGCTCACTGGGACTTTCTGGGACTCAGCAAGACTGCAATGCCCGTGTTCGTCCAGGAAGACACTTCCTTTACGAGGAGAAGCCGCGGGAGGGAAGCTGGCTGTCTGATGTTTGCACAAGCCAAATGCCAGAAATCTGGAAGATGAACTTCCATTATGCCAATGTTACATGCACAGTTCATTTTGGTGTTAAAAGGATAGATGCTGGGAATTTCTGGTGGTTATATATATATATATGTATGTATATGTATATGTATAGAGGAAGCTCTTATATAAAGTGGCTGTTCATTCCCGAGTGCCGTTGTCTTCTCTGCTCCCTCTCGCAGCCCTGTGGGTGTTCTCTTGCAGCCTGTGGGCTGTTGCTTGTCAAACCATTCCAAAAATTTTAACAATCTACTTGAATTCCATGAGCTGCCCCTTGTCCCAGCTCCTCTGGCTGTAATGGGGCTCTGCCTGCTCCAGCTTTCCTTAGGAGGAGAGAAGGGAGACCTGGCAGAGGGCACAAAGGCAGCTCTGGAGTGACTGGAACTTGTGCAGCTGGCATGTGGGGTGCTTAGATGTGGTTAATGTGCTCATCACTGAAGCTGTGATAGAACACATGGATTTGGGTTTTTTCCCTAGTTTTCACCACATTGAACTCCCCAGAGCGGGGCTGGGTGAGCTCACAGAGCAACGTCCACCCCGTGCTGAGGGCGTGGGCTGCAGCATCACGTGTGTGTATGTATGTATATATGCACATATGTATATATTTATACAACAGGTGTGCACCTTGGGTTTTTCTTTGGTGGTAAAAACATGAGATTTGGCTTCAAGTAGCGCTCTGAACTCAGCCAGACAGGGAGAAGGTGTGAGTTTTGTGTGGCCACAATCGTGCTTCTTTGCTCTCAGCTGCAGGAAAACCCAAACTCGACCTGTGGGGTTGATGGACTGGTGAGGACATGGTAAAGGAGCCTGTTGTATAAATAAATGGGTCCTAGGAGTGGGAGAAGCAGCTCCTGCTCCCCACACCCTGCTCGGGGAGTTCCCACGTGAGCAGCGTGGTGTTGGCACGGCTGGGCGCTGTCCCTCCTCTTGCAGGTTGGTTCCATAAGGACTTGGAGTTACTGAAATTCCTACACCTGAAGCTGGCAGTGATCCATGTGAAGGCACAAGGGTTGTGGCTGATGCACCTGTGAGTCCCACCATGTCCCCTCTAGCCATGCTGGATAGAGTCACCACCACCCTCCTCCTCCTCAGGCTGTTCCTGCCACACAGCACACCACGGGTTCCTCCTTCACGGCAGAAATGGGGGAATATTGGGGAGATTTTTACTGCTGACACCGCTGAAGTTCTGTTCATTACCATCACGATTGATGAACTCCAAGTTTGCCAGTTCCAGATGTGCTGTTTCCTTGCTGGATGCTGAGCTGATTGCTGTCATTCCTTCCTCCCTCTCATCCCACTGCTGCCTGCCTTGCTGGGGCGGGGAGTGGATGGGCCGGTTGGTGTCACCGCTGACATCCCAGGCGGTTTATGTTCGTTTTGCATGTGAGCAAGGCCCTGAACTGTGTAATTCCTCATGGGGTTGGGTTTCCTGGCCCCTTTATGGAGCCAGAGGGAGCTGAGGATGCCGGGAGAGATGCGCCTGCATTTGCACTGCACTTCAACTCTGGCGGGGTGGGGGATAGAGGGAGCCCATCTTTAAAAAAGAAAAAAAAACAGTGAAAAAAACCCCAAACCAAACCCACCACAATGGAAGTATAAATGCATCTGAGAAGCAATTATAATATAGACATATATCTATTTTGTTATGTTACTAAAGGACCATACTTTGAGTTGTCTGTAAGTAGACGTGGCTGTCTGAACTTTGTGGATTGTAACACTCGATACTACTGAGCTCCTGTACATACCCGCGGCGACGGCAGAAGGAATTATTTTCTGTTTTAGCATGGTAATTTGTGTCTTGTATGTCCGAATATAAACTAAAATAAAGATTGCTAAGTTATCGGAAACCACTGTTGTAAAATAAATGTTTTCAATGCAGAAATGCCCATCAGATTTTCCTTTCGTTATTTGCACACCGTAACTCAGCACAAGAGGGAGGGGCTGTGGGACAGGGTGGGGCTGGCTGGGAAGTGGGAGGTGGAAGAGGTCACCCATCCCTGGGATGGGCACTGGGTGCAGGGTCCCTGGGGCAGGAACTTTAGCCACTCCTCTGTACCCCTCCTGCACCCACTGTGGGGTCTGGGCTGCTTTTGAGCCTTAAAGTTCAAAGATCTTCATGTGATGCCAGACCCTGGCAGGTATTTGGGGTGTAAATGCAGGTTAGAGTTGTTGGTGGGGTGGGAATTGTGTGCAGGGCTGAGGGAGGCAACAGGGGCTGTCTCTGCAGTAAAAATACCTTTTCTGGAGAAACTCAGGTTATTGACACTGGGTTTGCTCCTGGTGTTGCTGGTGGAGAGAACAAAGATGAGTGGGAGATGTGCTGAAGATGCTACAAGACTGATCCAAGCCAAGGTGGGGACCAAGGCAGCACAAATCTGTCCAGCCCCCAGGCCCGTGGTGACTATGAGGCTGTCCCTGCTGCAGGTGCCACCAGTGGCTGTTCTGACCCTGGGATTGTTTATTTTGGAAAGGTGAGTTCTGCGTTTGATGGAGGTGAGCACAAAACGGTGTTTAAACTTGGGGTTGTCAGGTTGGACAGGGCTTTGAGCAACCTGATCTAGAGGGAGGTGTTGCTGCCCATGGCCCATGTTGCCCTGGCAACACCAAAAGCTGCTGGGGCCAAGCAGCCCCTCCCGAGAGGCAGGAGTGGGGCGCAGGGTCAGACCAGAGTGGGTTCAAAGCTGAGTCCAAGCTGCTCAGCTTGGGCATGTGCTCCTCACCACTTCCCTGCACTCCTGTCTTGGCACGGTCTGATCTTCACCGTGATTTCTGCCCCAACCCCACGAGTCTCAGCTCCCTCACTGTCCCCTCTCTGATGTCCCCAGGGTGCCAGAAGTCCTGTCCAGCCCTGTGCCCACCCCAATCACCCAAGCCTGGGATGGCCGAGCTGGCCTATGGGAAGGACATTGACCCCTCCCCTGGTCTGCAGAGTGCAGGGCCCTGGGACAATTTTCCTCCTTCCACCACAACTGTCAGTGCCTGGGAGCCTTCCCAAACCCACTTGAGCCCCGTTAAGCCTGGCAGGGGACTGTGCACAGCTTGGGGTGGGAATGGCCACTCAAGCTCGGGGCTGTGATTGCAGGAGGGAGATTGAGGTGAGGGGGGCTCCATGCCCCAGACAGGACACAGCTTGGGGAGGGAGGGGGCCTCTGGGTGGGCTGCAATGCTCTTGCTGCCAATGTTTTACACAGTTGCTCATTTTCCAAGAACCGCCAAGCTCAGGTGTCACTAAACCTTGTCCCAAATCCCCAGCTGTGACACAGAAAGGGGCAGACTTGCTGCAAAGTTGGGAAGCAGCAGCTTTTGGAGCCATTCGCAGGGATACTGGAGAAGCCCTGGCTGGGTCTCAAGGTGCAGCTTCCAGCCGGGGTGGCACTACCTGTATCATTCAGAGCTCTTTATGCAGACGTTTTTCACCCAAGGAAGCATCTGGGATTGCTC
>VZSE01010995.1:510009-575143 GCA_013398275.1 Promerops cafer | reverse complement strand
CCCCACCCCGGACCCCCACATCCCCCCCCGCTGCGGTCAGGGGTCACTCCAGGGGCTTCACCCCGTTGGGGAGCCCCTCCCCAGGGATGAAATTCCTTGGGGATGAAGCCCCCCGGGACGGGATTCCCCGTCCCCCCCCGTCNAGAGTTGTTGGTGGGGTGGGAATTGTGTGCAGGGCTGAGGGAGGCAACAGGGGCTGTCTCTGCAGTAAAAATACCTTTTCTGGAGAAACTCAGGTTATTGACACTGGGTTTGCTCCTGGTGTTGCTGGTGGAGAGAACAAAGATGAGTGGGAGATGTGCTGAAGATGCTACAAGACTGATCCAAGCCAAGGTGGGGACCAAGGCAGCACAAATCTGTCCAGCCCCCAGGCCCGTGGTGACTATGAGGCTGTCCCTGCTGCAGGTGCCACCAGTGGCTGTTCTGACCCTGGGATTGTTTATTTTGGAAAGGTGAGTTCTGCGTTTGATGGAGGTGAGCGCAAAATGGTGTTTAAACTTGGGGTTGTCAGGTTGGACAGGGCTTTGAGCAACCTGATCTAGAGGGAGGTGTTGCTGCCCATGGCCCATGTTGCCCTGGCAACACCAAAAGCTGCTGGGGCCAAGCAGCCCCTCCCGAGAGGCAGGAGTGGGGCGCAGGGTCAGACCAGAGTGGGTTCAAAGCTGAGTCCAAGCTGCTCAGCTTGGGCATGTGCTCCTCACCACTTCCCTGCACTCCTGTCTTGGCACGGTCTGATCTTCACCGTGATTTCTGCCCCAACCCCACGAGTCTCAGCTCCCTCACTGTCCCCTCTCTGATGTCCCCAGGGTGCCAGAAGTCCTGTCCAGCCCTGTGCCCACCCCAATCACCCAAGCCTGGGATGGCCGAGCTGGCCTATGGGAAGGACATTGACCCCTCCCCTGGTCTGCAGAGTGCAGGGCCCTGGGACAATTTTCCTCCTTCCACCACAACTGTCAGTGCCTGGGAGCCTTCCCAAACCCACTTGAGCCCCGTTAAGCCTGGCAGGGGACTGTGCACAGCTTGGGGTGGGAATGGCCACTCAAGCTCGGGGCTGTGATTGCAGGAGGGAGATTGAGGTGAGGGGGGCTCCATGCCCCAGACAGGACACAGCTTGGGGAGGGAGGGGGCCTCTGGGTGGGCTGCAATGCTCTTGCTGCCAATGTTTTACACAGTTGCTCATTTTCCAAGAACCGCCAAGCTCAGGTGTCACTAAACCTTGTCCCAAATCCCCAGCTGTGACACAGAAAGGGGCAGACTTGCTGCAAAGTTGGGAAGCAGCAGCTTTTGGAGCCATTCGCAGGGATACTGGAGAAGCCCTGGCTGGGTCTCAAGGTGCAGCTTCCAGCCGGGGTGGCACTACCTGTATCATTCAGAGCTCTTTATGCAGACGTTTTTCACCCAAGGAAGCATCTGGGATTGCTCTGGTGTTTCTGGGGCGACCTGGTTTGGGTCCACAGGATTATGACCGTGGGGAAGCATAAGAGCACAGCAGCAGGGCAGGTACGACTGTGACTTTAATGCACAACAGTGACACGCGGGACGCAGCGACAGGAACACTGCCAGGCAAGGTGGGGACTCCCTGGGCACGGCTGCAGCCCACAGCATCCCCCCGTTCTCCGCTCTGCCGTGGTGTCTTGTTACGGGGTCGGTCTCCTTCATTCCCCCACCTCCAACGCCCCTCCCTCATTTTCCTATACTCTGCAGCAAGAGCTTATTGCTGAGCGCCTTCTGGGCCAGTCTCTCCTCCCGGGACATTTCCAGGAACTCGCGCAGGAGGTGGAAGGTGAGATCCAACGAGTTGGGTTTTCCGTCTCGCCTCTTGCCGGTTTGCAGCGCCCGCCGGGCTCGGGGGACCGGGGTGGGCTCTGCCCCATGGAACTGGCACAGTCTTTGGGGCAGGGGATCCGTGGCAGGGACCGGAGGTCTCGGGGCTCCCATCCAGGGCTCCCAGGTGAGCTGGGGGTCCAGGGTCAGCCTGCGGGACGGACCCCGGGGCCATTGCAGGGGGGAGCAGGTCTCCGAGGGCAGGAAGAGCAGGACGAGGACGGAGGCAGCTGAAATCATCCTGACCCGCATCGCAGCCACTCCGGGGCCAGAAGCCTGCAAGAGCAGCCCCCCCCCACCCCGGNATTGAGACGGGATGGGGCTCCCCCCGGGCATGAGACGCCCTCGGCATCCGGGACGGGACCCTCCAGGACCTGGGACCCCCCCCGCTACCCCGGGATAGGACCCTCCTCTCCCCGGGACCAGACGCCCTCGGGCTCCCCCTCCTTGTGCCGGGGCTCCCGGCGGGGCGGCCGTCCCGGTCCCCGCGCGTGTCTCACCGCTCTCCGGCGCTCCGCTCGCTCCGCTCCGCTGCTCCCGCAGGACGCGCCGCTCCGCGCCCCGCGCTTTATAGGGGCGGGAGCCACGTGATGGGAGCGGGGCCGGGATCTGTCCGCGGTGCTGAACGGGGGGAGACTCGGGGGGACGGCGCCGTGGGAGGGGANGTGGGGGGGGGGGGGGGGTGGGGGGCCCTGGGGGGGTGTGGGGCGTGCAGGAGTGTGTATGCAAGCGGGCACAAATATTTTGAGGGGCGTTTCTCTGTGTGTTGAGGGTTTGGGGGTTGGAGAGGTGAGGGGGAGCTGTGGGGTGGGAGGGGTGTGAGGTGTGTGAGTTCCTGCGTGTGCACGACAGACCCTCTGTGTGTGACGGGGTGCCTGGGGGTGCAGCAGGACCCCCCAGCCAAGCCCCACACCCCCACATTGCTCCGGGTGGTGTTTCCTGGCACCCGGGCCCTGGACACCCCCCTGGAGCCCCCCGATTCTCTCGGGGCCAGGTGTGTCCATGGCAGAGGGGCACGCCCGGGCACACACGTGTGTGCGGCTCGGCCCTGAGCTCTGCAGCGTTTCACGTCGCAGGGAAAGTTTTCCCGATGGCTCCTTCGGCAGCTGTTTGGTGAAGGCAGCCCCGGCTGCTTCCCGGCTCCTCCCAGTGATCCCTCTCCTGCCATCACACTGATGAAAACTTCACCTCAGAAGCAAAATGTGCTTCTGGAGCACGATTTCCCCGTTTTGACACAGCACAAAGGCACGTTCTTCTCCCGGCCTGATCCTAGCACAGACACACACCTGGGGGTGCATCCCGGGATTCAAGGGAGTCATGTGAGGGATTCATTTGTCTTTCCCTGCCTCCGTGCTGGAGCCTCCATTGCCTGGCCCTCAGGGCTCAGCAATTACTTTCTTCACCTTGCAGAAGCACTGCTGTCTGTAAAATTAAAATTCCCTCCTGAGGAACAAACTTAAGAGAAGGGGAAAAAGCAAACCAGCCCACATTAGGTAGAACTCGGATGAATGGCAAGAAGCACATGAAAAACAAGAGCTCTGCAGAGTTCTGAGGGTCACTGGAACGGGCTCAAGAGGTCTGTGGGGGTGGCAAGCCGGGGGGCCCCCTAACCCCCCCAGCTGCAGGATAACTCCCAGCAGCAGCAGAGCAAACGCTGGGTGGGCAGGAAGGGGGAGCAGCTGCCTCCTGCTGGCTTTGTGAGCTCTTAAAGTCCTTTTCTTCAGTGAATCATCGAGATCCTCTCTCATTTCCAGTGCTTCACCTGAGCCTGCTTTTCTCCCTATCCCCCATGCCTGACCCCATGCTGTCCCCTACCCTGAGACCAGTGCTGAGCCTGGCCCTGCTGCACTGCCAGGAGTGCTGCCTGCAGCTCCCAGGGCATCCCCAGAGCTGCTGGGGGCTGAGGGCAAATGAGACCCCAAAATCCCATGAGGAGATGAAACCAGCTCCACCAGTGATTGGAGCCCAGCACGGGGAATGGAGCTGCCTCCCCTGTGCTGCCTGGCTGCTCACGGGGGCTCCCAGCATGGCTTTAAATCTTCTTGAAGTCGTGCTAGGACTTGCCAGGTCCAGGAGGTCCAGCTCAGCAATTTTGGCTGCTCCCCTGCATGTGGGGCTGGGCTCTCTCTGAAAAACTCTTTCTACCCCATCTCCTGGGGCTGCTCTGCAGAAACAGCACTTGGAGGGCTCAAGGGCTGCGGCAGGGAGAGATGCAGCAGGAGGGGCTGGTACCCAGGGCATCACTCAGGGGGCTTTGAAGGCCACCTTGTCTCAGAAGAGTGAGCCCGTGGCTCTGGGCAGAGATTTCTGCTCCTGCACTGCCACTGGCATGGCCGGGAGCAGGCACAGAGAGAGGCAGCTCAGTTCACCCCTTGCCCCTGTGGCCTGCACTGTGGCTGGTAAAGTTTTACACCATTTATCTTTAGGATTAGTCATTTAATTGAAGGAAAGACAGTGACTCCGACAAGTGTATCTTGGACTTGTGTTTTATTTAGGAAGCTCAGCTTGAAAAATTAAAAATACCCTTTTTTTCCCCTGCTCCCTTCATAAATTACTGACAAATCCAGCGCTGATGGGCCCTGTGCACTGCCTGGGGATTCATTATCGTCACTTTTAGGGCTGTCACTCTCTCCTCCTCTAGTCAGGAATGCGAGGAGCGATGTGTTAATGATGCTTTCAGGGATGCCAAACTCACCCCTGGGCTGCGCTCACTGCACACAGAGGCACAGATCCGGCTGGGAGTCGGAGAGGTTCCTAATTAGGTGCTTTTGATACTCGGAGCCTCCTGTCACATGAGCAGCAACTCACACGCGGCAGCTGCTGCATCGCCGACCGTGACAACTTCAGCGCTAACGTGCGGCCGAGCTCCCAGCAGCTTCTCCCGAGGAACAGGTGGGATTTGCCGGCCACTTTCCTCCCTTCGCCCCTTGGGGGCTGACACCCGCTTCGGTCCTTGCCCATCCTCACAAACAGCCGTGCCAGGGTGCAGACGAAGCTCTGGTGCCCCCCTGCTCCCTGCTGTGCTGGGTGGAGGCGGCAGCCACGGGGCTGGCGGGGGCCGGTGCTGCCCGTCCCGCTCTGGAGAAGGCATCTCATGGGCTGACGAACCTGAGATTGACCCTGATGTTTCACCATTCTCAGGTTAGACAGTCCTGGAGATGCCCCTCGCCGGGGCAGCTGCCGAACCCCCTGCCAGGCGCCTTGTGCCTCGCGCCGTGTACTTACCCGGCTCTCCCAACCTCTGAAGAATTTGGAGGAGACAACAAAGAAGCAGCCCCTTGGCTCTGTTTTTATGGTGGGGTTGTCTGTGGGACCCACCCAAACCTCCTCACGTTGCCCTGCATGCATCCATGGAATCAAGGAATCACAGAACCATTTGGGCTGGAAAAGCCCTCTAAGATCACCAAGCCCAACCATTCCCTCAGCATGGCCAAAAACATCACTAAACTGTGTCCCCAAGTGCCACATGCACACTTCTTTTAAATCCCTTCAGAGATGGTGACCCCACTACTCCCCTGTGCAGCCTGTTCCAGTGCTGGACAACTCTTTTGGTGAAGAAATTTTCCCTAATACCCAACCTAAACCCTTCCCAGGTGCAATTTGAGGCTGTTTCCTCTCATCCTGTCACTTGTTACCTGGGAGAAGAGACCACCCCACCTGGCTACACTCTCCTTTCAGGGAGTTGAAGGAAAAATGTATGTTAAAAGCTTATCAATCAAAATGAATGAAGTTAGTATGAAATTGAAGGGAAGGGTTTTCCCATTGACAAGCTCCATGCAAAAAGTGAGCCAGCCTGGAAAGCTGTCACAAAAATCACAGTGAAAGGAATCTGTGCTCTTTTTTGAGCCCCTTTCTGGATTTCTTACTTTGTTTGGGTCCAAACACCCTCCCACTTCTGCTGTGGGGACTGAGCCAGATGCAGCTCTGAGTGCTCCACACACAGCCAAGACTATTCAATGGAGGGACTCTGGATTTCCTTCAGAGAGAAGGAAGAAAAATCTTTCTGACAGGAGCAAGGCAATTGTGGAACCACTGCCCAGCTTTACCTTCTCCAATACCTCCATTGGAAATCTGAGCAGCTTTGGGGGATTTTAAGGTTTGTACTATGGGCTTGCAAAGATGAAAAAGAAGAGGAAAAAGCCAATTAGAATTAATTTTTCCAAGCAAGGTGAAGCTTTAGTAAGTTTGCTACAGAGAATGAAGTATAGCAGAATCCTCTCAATTGACCCCAAGAAGAACAGTGGAAAATACTTCCAAAAATAATCAGGAACCATTTGCAGATGGAAGAAAAGAAGATGCAGGGCTGTGCCTGCCTTACCTGTGAAACCAGGACCAGGTCCCCTGCACCGCTGCCAGCTCAGGCCCCTCTGGCCTGCTCTCCTCCCCCTGCCACCCCCATGCTGTCTTTTATATCCTTTCTTGTCCCCCGGCTGAGCTGAGCGGGCCACAGCGAGCTGCCACGCTCTCTGCTGGCTTCCTGTTTGCTCATCGAGTGGCTGCGGTAAAATTTCCATTACACGCTGGACAGGCAGGGTGGCAGAGAGAAGTGAGGCAAAAAATGAAACCCCAACACGACTCTGTGTTTTAGTGGTTCTCTCAACTCCTTTGAAAATGAGAAAGTGCTGTTAGATGGAGACAGAGGTGAGAAGGGACGTCCTGGCTGTGGGAATTGAAGACCCAGTCTCAGTCCAGCTGCTCTGGGTTCCCCCTCCCTGTCGCCAAGGGGACAGAGAGTTCCTGTGCCTCAGTTCAACAGGAAGATCCTCCTTCCCACCCCCCACCCCAAAAAAATGTTTCCCAAATGCTGCCTCACTGAATGGAGCCACAAGACAAAGCTCTGTCCTGCTCTGACCACAGGCTGTGGGGTTGTCTGCATCCCCCTTCACCCTGTCTCAGCAGCAGATCCTCCAGCAATGCATAACCCAGAGAAGAGAGAAGACCTGGAGGAGAGCAATTTATTTCAATCTTTCATTTATCCTCAGTGTGTGCAGAGGAGCCATTTTGGCTGTAAAATAGAGGAGGGCAAAGGGAAAGGAGGAAAACTGCCTGCCATGAAAATATGGAACCTGTCAAAGGATCCAGGCCCATCTGGAGCAGTCTCTTGGTCTGGAGGGGAAAGACCCCATGGCTGGAACAAGATGAGCTTTAAAGGCCCTTCCAGCTCCTTGTGGGATTCTATGATTCAACAAATGTAAACTGAACATTCGCTGCAATGATCAGGGACACCTTCCACTATCCCAGGTTGCTCCAAGCCCTGCCCAACTTGGCCATGAACACTTCCAGGGATGGGGCAGCCACAGCTTCTCTGGGCAACCTGTGCCAGGGCCTTGCCACTCTGACAAGGAAGAATTTCTTCCCAACATCCCATCTAACCCCACCCTCTGTCAGTGTGGAGCCATTTTCATTTGTCCTCTCATGCCCTTGTTCAAAGGCACTGAATTCAAATAAAGTCTTTTAAATATCTTTGATGTTGCTAAATGCCTCTGTGGTGAGTGAGCTTGGCCAAAGATCACTCTAAGCAGCAGATGGCTTAGATGAGTTTGATTTAAAGTGTTGGTGAAAAAGTTTCCAGGGGCACCAGGTAAACACCTTCATGCGTGGCCCATCGGATGTATCGGCTGATCGCTGTGCACAACACTGCTCATCCAACAGCTTCAGAATACCCCATTTTTCACCACCGTTTCCGTATCAGCTTCTGAAAACCCGCCTCTGCTAACAGAGCAGAGGGTTTGGTGCCAGCCCTGGCAAATCTCCTTGTTTATAATACATGGAAACTCAGCATTTTTTAACAATTGGCCAAGACTATGTCCTGCAGAGCCATGGGCTGGACATGCCAGGTCTTGAAGGTCTGGAGAGCTATGACACACTGCTCACCCAGACCCAGGTGCAGGAGGTGACCCTGACAGCACAGCCCACTCCTGCAATGAATTGCCAAGTTCTCAGATGAGTACTGGGGCCAGCACACAGGTTTCAGCCCACCAGATCTGTGTCTTTCTGTACAAATAGGAATAAGGTGGGTAACAAGTTCAAAAGGAAATTGAATTTGTCTTCTGACCAATTGTTCCCTTGGTTCCTTTCTAGCCCCAAGAAGCCCACAAGAGGGGCAGCCCCCAGCGCCGGAGCTCTGCATGCCATTACCTCAGGCAAGGAGAGATTTCATCTGTTTCAGAGAAAATGGAGCCCATCTGCTGCAGAAAGAGAAAACACAACCTGAAAGTCCTTGTCTCAGGTGTTCCTGCCTCGAAATGACTGTGGTTGCTCTTTGATGGTCAAGCAGACATTGTTCTCCTTCTTTTTTCTGTTGGCTTTTTTTTTTCTGTTGGCTTTTTTTTTTAACCGCTCGGATCTATTTTTAGTGACGAGGGGATGGTGCTCAAGAGGCTCTGCCATGGGTCGGATCAGTGGGGGTTTGGGTCACTCTGGATGCCAGGCAGGAAGTGAAGCACAGCTGGTGCTGGTGGTCCTGCCATCATGGGCAGTGGGCCCCAAAGATGGTGGGGGGCTGCAGGCACTGCTGAGAGAGGGGGTCCCGCATAGGGGGTTTGGGATTGTGATGATGGCAGGAGGATGAAGACACTGCCAGAAGCAGGGGAGGTGGAACCTCCACTGCCATGGGAGGTGGAACCCCAGTGAGAGCAGGGGGCTGCAGCTGAGCCCACGGGCACCTTGTGATAGCAATAAATCAAATACTTTTTTTTTTTTTTTGTCTAATTTAATGAGACACCTGGAAGTGTGGTTTGCAATGAAAAAGAAAGTGTTTTTTTCTTTTTCAGTCCTTTTCTGCAGTGTCTCCATGTTACGGAGGAGGCATTAGGGAGTGTCGTTATGTGCCACATGCTCCTGGCTGGGCTGGTCAACAGTGGGTGGGAGCTGGAGCAGTGCCTGTCCTAGTCAGGGTCGGCGCAGCGCTGGGCTCAGCCATGCTCAAAACCCACCACTTTTGCCCTTTTTTCAGCTTGAAAACATGGCGTGACCCTGGCGGGGCAGTTTGGGCTGGTGAAGAGACCTGCTGCATCCCCCACTGTGCTGTGATGAAGCCTCATGGCCGGGACTGCTCAGAAAGCCTTAGATCGATATCTTGGCAAGGCAAGAGTGGCTTTTGTTGTGTTCCACCACCCCAGCCCGTGGCCAGCATGGCCTCAGAGCCTGCGGCTGGGGGGGCAGTGAGGCACACGCAGAGGGGAGGGAGGGAGCCGCCTGCCGCCCACGCAGTGTTTCCGACGTGGCCTTTGCTACCAACAGTTTGTCACAAACAAAACAAATTCTGTCTCCTAGCCCAGAAACTAAATTTGGTCTGATAGCGCTGGTAATGGCGGCGTGAGGGAGAGGAACGGGGCGCGCTGACAGGGAGCGTGAGGGATCCAAGATGGCGCTGCGGCGTGAGGGCAATGGTGGCAGTGGGGGTGGAAGTCGCCAGAAACAGCGTTTGAGGATGAATCAGCCGTGGTCGCCTCAAGCAGGTGCAGTGTGGGAGGAGAGAGGATGGCTCCATATATTCCAGTGGCAGGAGCAGCCCACAGGGTGGGAAGGGAGGTGATGGCTCCATGTTTGCCAGTGGTAGGAGCAGCTGCCCAGTGGGAGCTGCTGGCATGGGCACAGGGCTGGTTTGCTGAAGCAAAATAATCATAGAAGCACAGAATAATGCTGAATTGACCCATAGAATATGCTGAAGGGACCCATCAGGATCATTAAGTCCAACTCCTGGCCATGCACAGGACACAAAGTCACACATGTGCACAAAAGCCTTATCCAAACCCTTCTCAAATTCAGACAGACTGGGTTGTGCAGATCTGAGTAAAAATGTGGCTGTATTGGGGAAAGTGTAGATCTGAGGCAAAAGAGGGATCTGCTAAGGAAAAATGGCGACTCCACCACTGCCCTGGGCTGCCTGTTCCAACGTCTGGGCATCCTTTCTGTGAAGAAACTTTCCCTAATATGCATTCTAAACCTCCCCCGGCACAATTGTTTCCTCTTGTCCTGTTGCGTGTTACCTGAAGGCAGACACCAACAATGCTGGGGGAGAGGAGGTGCTTTGCCCCCAGAGTAAGTGACATGTGGATATCCCATCTGTGGAAACATTCAAGGCCAGGTTGGATGGGGCTTGGAGCAACCTGGTCTAGTGAAGATGTCCCTGTCCATATCAGGCTCTTCCTTGGACCTGGTGACCCACCGCTGCTGACCTGCTGCTCCAGCCTAACCCCCCACACCTGCCTGTCCTCCCGTGTTTGTGCTCGTGAGCTCTCCTTCCACCCACACAGGGAAGTATTTTTAGCAGACACTAATTAAGTGTCGGTGTTGGCTCTGAGCTTGGCTTTCAGTGGAAGGCTCCTTCTTTCACCAAGTGCTGGCAGGAACTGGGGTGTGTTTTCTTTTAATTCTGGTTGAGAATTTGCACAATGTGCCGCAGAGCAGTGGCGGTTATTTTGGGCTCGTCACACCCAAGCCCACACTGAGTGATCACCAGGTGATTCTCCATTCTGGTGAGGGCGTGGCAGAGCATCCCCCTCCCAATCCTGTGCTGCCAGCAGCACCTGCTTGCCTTGCCTGACCCCTCAGGAGCCAGCTCCAGGCCAGGGATACCCAGACAAGAGGTAAGTTTGCTCCTTTTGGGATATTTGTCTCCTGCACAAAGTTGTTGGGCTGATACTTTGAATCCTGCAGGAAAGGAAACTACTTAATGTTCAGCCTTGGAGGTCACAGCCTCCTCTGGCTGAACCCTCCTCATGTGGGGCCAGCTCCCCTTCCCCTGAGGCCACCCTGCTCTGTGACAGGTCACACCCTGTTCGCCGTGTCCTGGGTCACATACGGGACCTGCTCCTCACCACGTCTCGAGCAGCTCTGATTCTGTAAGAGCTGGGGTTGCTGTGAGCTCTGTTTCACTTTGGCTGCTGAACTCACAACAGCACTTGGTGCTTCTTCAGCTGAGGTGTGGTACGATCCCAGCTGAACCTCATAGAAGTACCTGAGTTAGAAGAGACCCACAAGGATCATTGAGTCCAACTCCTGGCCCTGCACAGGACACCCCAACAATCCCATCATGTGCCTGAGATTGTTGTCCCAATGCTTGTTGAGCTCTGGCAGCCTTGGGACTGTGACCACTGCCCTGGGGAGCTTGTTTTAGTGCCCAACCACTCTCCAGGGGGAAGAACCTTTTCCTAATATCCAACCTAAAACATCCCTTGACACAGCTCCAGCTGTTCCCTCAGGTCCTGTCCTTGGTTATACACAGAGATCAGTGCCTGCCCCTCCAGCTCCCTCAGGAGGAAGCTGCAGACCCTGACAGTTTCTCCCCTCAGTCTCCTCCAGGCTGAACAAACCAAGTGACCTCAGCTGCTCCTCATATGGCTTTCCCTCCAGATCCTTCATCATCCTCGTGTAGCTCCTTTGGATGCTCTCTAATAGCTTTGGTTTCCCTTCAGGCAGGAGGAACTGCCTCTACTCTGGCACCAAGTCTTCGTTTGGATTGAAGGTGTGGTATTCTTGACCTCCGACCACTGCTCATGGCACCTCCCCTCCCAGGACTGTAGTCTTGAAGGGTCACGAATCCTTCTAGGCACCCATGGGAAGTGACAAAGAATGGCTCCATTCAAGAAAACCAGAGAAAAAATTTATTATTGTTCTTTATAAAATATCTCCAATAAGTTACATAGGCAAATATTTAAATTAAAATAAATTAACTCCGCTCTATGCTGGGACACGCGACTGTCCATGAAGTCAAACTAGGATTTACATTTCTCTGAAAAAATATGCCCTAGATCTCTGATGTAAGATTTGAAAAAAATATCTATGCTTGGTGAGAGGAAGGAGAAATCTGCACTGGACAGAAGGGTTAAGGTGCGGTGCTGAAGCTGCCTGGTGCCAGTGGCACCTCCACATCCAGCTAAGTGCTAAGAGCATCCTCATCGTCGCTCCAGTCAGGAGGAGCGTCCGTCCCAAAGTACCGATCACCAAAATTCCCTGTGGGGGGAGAGAGAGTCAGAGTGCAGCACTGTGGGAGCCTTGAGACCCATCCTGCTGCCTGTCCTCATCACAGCAGGCAAGGGGACCAGAGCAGGTTTATCTGACAGCTTGAACAGCAGGAAAACCTGAGTGGCAGCAAAACTGGAGCAGCCTGTAGGCTGGTTTAACACCCGGTGGAAGGTGTTTCCTGGCACAGTAGAGGTGAGGACAGAACACGGTGAGCTTATTTTGGGTGAACTTGTGGAAGGTGGCAGTTTAGGGAAGGAGGCGGGCGCAAGGCTGCTCCAGCTGTCCCAGCCTGACTTCTCTGCCTGGGGCTGGAGGAGGCTCATGGCACGTGGAATGGCTCTGCTGCTGACAAGGCGATGGCTGCCCCGCACCCTCAGAGCCAGCATGGTGATGTTGACAGCCAGCTGGCAGCAGCACCCAGGATGGGGCTCTGGGTAATGTAAGGCCAGACCTAAACTGCTGCTGACAACCAGGGCTTCTCCCCACCAGAAGAACTAAAAATCCCCTCACCACACGTCATTCCTACCAAGACACTCACCGATGCCGGGGATTATCCGAAAGAGGTCATTCACCTTCTTGTCCACAGCCGTGGTGATGATCTTCACCCGGGGGAACGCATAGGCGACCGAGTGGACACCCATCTCTGCCATGAGCAGGGAGAGCAGGAAGATCTTGTCCTCTGGGACATCATGATCCTACAGGAAATGCACAGGGATGGCTCAGGGTGAGTTACCCCAGCCTGTGCTGTGTGCCCTGACATCCTCCTTCCCGCAGAGGAGCCAGTTCCAGGCACACGCCCTCAGCATGGCTGTGGCTGGTGCTTTGCAGGTTGCTCCAGAGCAAAGCCCCTGCCTGACCCCTCCGTACCAGCAGCACCCTCACTGCCATCATGGCCGCGGCGCCCGTGGAGACCGTGCAGTCCATCAGGATGACGTGGTCTTCGCTGATGTCCTTCGGCAGCCGCAGGTAGTGGAGCTGGGTGGAGGAAAGAGAGAGCAGCTTAGAGGCTGCAGGCAAATGGAGCAACCTGAGCCCTTCTCTTTGAGGAGGGAAAGAGCCCTCCTGCTTCTCTGTCCCTGGGACCCTGGCTGTCAGCTCAGAGCCAGCACAAACCAGCCCCTGTGTGCATAAGCCCGCTGGCAAAACCCACTTGAGCAGCTTTCAAAGCTCAACCCCTGCCAAGACAAACTCCTGGGTCACCGAAGGGCTGTCAGGAAACACCTGAGCCATGCCCCCAGCCTGCAGGCAGGTTAACACCAGGGGATGTCCTCAGCGCCCCGGGCTTTACCTCGGGCTCGCCGGTGTTGCAGTTGGTCTGGATGAGGATGGTGCCGATGCGGACGTCCTTGCATACCGCGCGCAGCGCCGGCTCCATGGTCTCTCCCGCTCGCAGGATGGACACCCCGGTGATCTGCAGCACACGGCCGGGGTGGTTGCACGGTGCAGGAGCTGCCACCACCCCACACCGGGTCTCAGCAGCAGGGGACTCTAATGGGCAACCCAAAAGCACATCCCTTCCAAGAGGGCTGCGCCACTCCCAGTCCACCCTCAGTGAGAGGGCAAGAGCGGCACAGTGACATTGCTGGTGGCACCCTTGGTCACCGACCTGCCTTTTCTGGTGGTACAGGGTGTCATACACATGACAGCAGGCACCAAACCCAGACTGAAGGCAGCCAGGGCTTCCAGTGCACCCCCACGGGGCAGGTCTCAGTAGTGCTTTGGCTTCCACTTACTTGCTTCCCGCTGTATGTCCTCCCTTCGTAGTCATGTCCCTGAGGGGTCTGGACTGTGCAACTCTACAAAAAACACGTGAGGAGAGTTACCAGGGGCTCTGATGTGGCTCTCACAGGAGCCCTGGAGTCAGCTAGCCACAAAGGCTGGACCCTTGGACACCAAGGCTGGACAAAGAATTGTCACCCAGCGCCACAGCATTGCTCCACAGCCTTGGGGAGTCCTGGCGCTTTTTAATCTGAGGGTTGAAAGGACTGGTCCGTGGGGAAGGTTGGAGGAGCAGCACCAGGAATGTCCTGGCTCCCCAGCAGTTGAGGGTTAGGAATCAGAGAGGAAGCCCAGCATTTACAGCCTTGAACCCACCTGGAACGGGAGCAGAGAGAGCGCGTGCTCAATCAGCAACCGCATCAACCTTTTGGAGTAGAAAATGAACTCATCTCTGCTGGTCTCCTTGTTTCTAGAGGAGAGGGAAAGGCAACATCAGCTCTGGACCAAAATGTGTCCCAGAAGATGCTGGCAGAGGTCTGGCAGTCCCTGCCCCTTCCTGGTTCTTGTTTGCACCATCTGAGCCTGAAACAGTGGTGTCTGTTTCAAGGTAAAAAGCAGAAAAATTGTTCAAGATCACTGAGCAGTAAATGCACAGCTCCTCTATGCAGGGACCACCACCATCTGCCCTGTCTTGTGTCTCCAAGCCATACAGACAGGCAAAAGTGGGATTGGGAAGCCCAAAGACAGGCCAGCCCATCCCATCAGCAGCTGAGCCCCATCCCACCCCAGGAGCCACAGCAGGGGCTTTACCTGATGATGGTGTGCATGCCCCTCACCTGAGGGGTGCTCTTCAGCACACTGAGGGTCTGAGGAAGAGGGTGGCACTGGTGGGCAGAGGCCAGGGCAGCCCTGAAAACCAAACACATGGTCAGAAGGTCTGGGGAAGGCTGCCCGAAGGCTGGAGCACAGCACACAGCCAGAGCCATCCTCCCAGATGTCATCTCACACTGCAAACACACACAGAGGCCACCCAGCTGAACTGGGTGAGCAGCCAGCCCTGCCTGGTCCCTGCCATGGCAAAGGGACCTGCACCCACAAACCAGGGCCACTGGACTTAGGGAGACCTCGCAGCCCAGGGACCTGCCCTTCCTGCTGGACAGCTCACCCAGGATCATAGAATGGTTTGGGTTGGAAAGGACTTTAAAGACCATCTTGTTCCAGCCCTGTGCCATGGGCAGGGACACCTTCCACTAGACCAGGTTAATCCAAGCCTCATCCAACCTGGCCTTGAACACTTCCAGGGATGGGGCAGCCACAGCTTCTCTGAAGGGGGCTGGCCCATTTTGGTTTCCAGTGTTTGAGAAGAAAGTAGAAAATAAAATCAAAACCTTCTCCTATTCCAAAGTCTTATCTGTTGATGGATCTCGGACTCATGAGGTGAAGAGGGGCTGTTGTGGTTGTCTCTGACCTACAAGTGCCAGATGCCACCAGGAATCGGACAGGCAGCCAGGCTGGCAGCGCTGGCACATATCTGGAATGTGACTATTTTAGAGACCACCTGGCCCATTCCAAATTGGGAACAGCTTCAAGATTTTATGGCTGGACAGGACTGGCTCTGTGTGACTCATTCCACATAACGAATAGGGCTGGGAGCTATTCTGGGATCAAGGGAACACCATTCGCGGGGAAGAGCACAATGGAGCCCCATTAGTCACTTCTCCCTGTGAGAGTGGCAGTAATGAGAAGAAGGTCACATTTGGCTTCCACAAGGCTGGGCAGAACGGACAAGCAACTTTGTCTGGGAGGAGGGCTGGGGTTGGAAAGCCACACGTCAGATTACACACGTGCCAGCGGCTGCATCCGGCAAAAAACACAGAGATGTCAGGGAGGCAGAGAAGAGAGCAAATGAAAGCACTGCATGATTAAGATTTCAAATCAAGCAGAAACCTGGATTAATGGCACACAGAGGCACGCAAGCAGAGAGGAAGACAAAGAAGATGGATAGGCATGTAGGAGGGCAGAGCTTGAGGCCTCCATCCACATAGCCATCTTCTGGTCTTGGCCAACCAACACCAAACGAGACATTCCCAAGGCCTGTGGGTACTTAAGGGCTCCTTTCTTGCTTTACCAGCTCCAGTCCTCTGCAGCAGCCAAGAGGCCTCATGCAGGGAACTCTCCAGAGAGCCAGGACAGCTGGTGGCCATGCAGAGAGCATGGATGGGTTGTGGTTCCCTCGTGGGCTTGCCTGCTGTGTGCAGACCCCATTGCTGATCTGGGACAAGCAGCCCTCAAGGCCCCGGCCCTGCTGTCAGTGAAGCGAGCTCACTCCGTTAGTCGCTGTCCCATGGGTTAGAAGCCCTCAGAGATGCTCCCGTGCCAGAGATGTGCTGCTGGCAGCACCCACAGCTCTGCCCCACAGCCCTCCCTTCCCTCCTCCTGCCACAGCTGGCCTGGGGCAGATCCTGGGGGCACAGCCCTGCCTAAACCCCTCTCAGCCCCCGGGATTCCAACACATGTGGTGGTGAGGGCATGAGCCCTGTCTTGGGCAGATGCTGGTGGTGGCATGGGGACTGCCAGTTCACCTGCTTTATGGGGCAGAGACAAGCCCCCAGCACAGAGCCACACACACACCCTCACATGGCCTTGGCTGGGTTTGCCCAGGTGACAAACTGCTGTTGCCTAAACCAAAGGAGCTGTTTGGGTCATCTCCCATCACCACAGCTCACCAAGGAGCACAGGACTGAGCTTGCCACTGGCGCTTTTCCCCTCCAGCACTGCCATGTCACAGGATCCCACCATGCCAGTGGAATGGGCAGCCCCTCTCCCGTCACGGTGTGACCTGACTCCTGCTCCCTGCCACAGATATCAAGGGTTTTCCAACCTCCATGAGCAGTGGGAACACCTCCCCAGCATCCCAAGCTGCCAAAAGACCCCCAAGAAGTGCTGTCAGCATTCTGTCACCAAGTTTTCCACACCTTCCTTCGACACCCATGCAGTGTGGGGACAGGGAGGTCTGGATGCCACCCTGCCTGGAAGCCACTCAGTGTTGTGGGGCTCTCTCCATGGTGCTCTCTGGGGACACAGGTCCCATTTTTGGGATAAAGCTTCTCTTTCAAGTGCCCCAACTTCTGTCTGGCCCACACAGCCCCAGCAAAGCGGGGCCCCATGAGCTGTCTGCCCCAAGAACCCCCTGCCCGGGTTAGTGAGGCGGCTCACCCTGCACAGCCCTCGCCCACTCCCCGCCGTTAGTGTCACAACCAAAACACTGCCATAAGCATTTGTCTCCTCACATATCCCAGCGCAGCTTCCTCTGGTCACCCGGTGGGAGGGACGTTCAGGGGAGACAAGACAGAAGACACGAGAGTTTAGGAGGAGAGGGACAAACATGACATGAAACAGAGGAGAAAGCACTGTCATTAGTCAGAGGGGGAAAAAATCCCCTAATTCATCTATGGCTCTTGGACCTGCCTGGTGCCTGGGCCATCACCGTGCAGACCCAACACTCCTCCCTTGGTGACCAAGTCATGTCACCACTGCTCTCCACGGCACTGGCTCCACTGCTGGCTCCATGAGGGGAAAGAACTGTCTGCTCTCACTGTCCTGGAGCCACAGCAGGGACTGTCCAACCCCCTTCCAGGTAGTACCACACTGCAACTCTGGGAGTTTGGAGGGATGTAGAACCATAGAATGCTAGAACGGTTTGGATGAGAAGGAACCTTAAAGGAACCTCATTCCACCCTCCCTGCCACGAGCAGGGACACCTTCCACTAGACCAGGTTGCTCCAAGCCCCATTCAACCTGGTTCTCAACACTTCCAGGGCTCATGCCAAGCCCTCACCCAGGGCTCCAATGCAATCTCAGAGCAAGTGCAGGCACTCACGGCCAAAAACCTCTGTCCAACCTAAAAATCCTTCATCCAACCTGCCCTGCTCCCAGGCAATCTGCTTGTGGGCTCACAGCGGTGTCCCCCTCCTTCATGATGATGCAGGATGCTCTTCAAGCCTTGGAGAACATAGAAATCCAAGAGCACCGGAAATGTAGAGAGAAACCTGGCTCTGAACCTGCAGGGAAGACTTTCCTTCCCCTGGGCTCACCATGACTAGAGAGGGCCTGCAGGCTGAGGGAAGAGCTCAGCCCTTCCAGCAGCCATCCACCGTGTCACCCCTGCCCATCCTGGGAGGGAAGGAGGGAGCGTGATGCCTCCTGTCCCTCCCTGCCAAGACAGGGCTGTGATGGAACATGCAGACGGGCAGCCATGAGCACGTCAAGAAAACGTCTCGTTTTGGAAACTTATTTTTTCCCCCTGAGAACAAAGGCTTTAAAGGGAAAATAAAATGGAAATAAGAAGAAAGAGAGAGAGAGAGAGAGAGAGAAAGGGGTGACCATCTCCTAGGAAGGCTTCAGGGAGCATCCTTGGCTCTTTGTGGAACATGCAGGAAGCAGACAAGAGACATCCAGCTACAAAGGAGATGATGCAGTCAAGGCATTTCAAACACGTACACGGCTGCCTTTCAGGGCTGACATTTCAAACAAGGGCTATTAAACTGCGCCACGGGTTGATATTTAAAGACACAATTGGCAAAGGGCACGCCAAGCTGATCGGGACCTTGGGGGTGGGGAATATTGATTGGTGAGGGGAACCGGCTGGAAAGAGCGCTGGCTCCAGGAGCGGGGATGGATGCTGAGAGAGAGGCAGGAGGGATGGAGAACAGGCTGGGCTGGGAGCACCGTGCCTCAGCATGGGCTGGCTGCTCTGGCTCCTGCTGCCTGGCTCCAGGAGGAATACCCACCTGGGAGTGCTGGTATGGAACCACATCTCCAGCACGAGCACACGGGGGAAGCTGGACAAGAAATATCCTAAGAATGCTAAGGTCCAACCTGTGCTCTGAGGGAATAACTGGGAAGGCAAGCATGCTCCTCAGGAGCCAATGGGTTCAGAATGAAAACAAGTCTTGCATGTCCCAGGAAGGCACCACTTGCTCTAAACTCCCTAGAATCCACCCATCTGCATGGGGAAAGGCACTCCCTGCCTGTCCCAGCCAGTCACACGGCCAGCAGAGGCAGCCCTGGAGCACAAGGACCACAGAGACACCTCGGACTGGGGCCAGATCTGAGCATTCAGGTTTCATCCTAGCAGCACAAAGCCCTCCCTGGGTCCTCACCACCTCCAAACAGCAGTGACTTCAGAACAACCGTGACATTTGGACGAAGCCATCCCAGACACGAGGATGGGGAATTGTTTGTGGTGAAAAGCCTGCATTTGCCAGGCACATCTCACTCGATGTGAGTCTCCATCCACCCCACTCCTCTTGCAGAGAGACAGCGGGGCTGGGGGAAACCACTGCAGCAGTAAAGCACTGGGGCTCCAGCAGTGGCAGCAGATTTGGGTTTTTGCAAGAATTTTTTTCCAGATTTTCTGTCAAAGGCATAAATTGAAGCCTTAAACAGAACATAAAACCACCTGTGGGTGTGGTGATCACAGAGGTGTTTCCAGAGGTCAGAGTTACCTTTCCAAACTTGCTATCATAAAACTTCTAATACTTTATGGATATATTAAATACCCAATTTTTAAGAGCAGAAGAAGATCACCTGAACTGAGCAACCCTTTGATTAAGGAGGAGAAAGGAAATTTTGTGTACAAGTATCTATCTATCTATCTCTACATACACATATCTATTTGCACACATATTAGCCTCCTCTCCAATGTTATTCCTGCTATTTTTAAAGCTATAGATTTCTCTTCATACTAAAGAGCACTTTCCCACCTGGATCTCCAGACACAGAGGGAAGCTTAAATGTCTGTATGGAAATATCAGGCCCCAGGGTGTTAAACAAGCAAAGGGAAATAAAATAGAACATCCACTTGTCTAGTCTAGGAAATGACTGGCTGAGGCAGAAATAAGTAAAGCAGAGCCTTTTCTGTGTTTGTCTCAGTTATTTTAAAAGCTCATTGTATGCCAAACGTAAATCTTAAAGTTACTTGAGTTGAGTATCTCCATGCAGTGATGGAGATCTAAATGGAAACCCATCTTCAGTAATGCATTCCCTCTGCTCCCTACAATAATACCTGAAAGCCTAGGTGGCTTCTTAAAGGAAGCAAGAGAGCTGAAGCCCCATCTGGGGCCCCACGCTGAAGAGGTTACATAATTCAACATTTATGTTATAGCATCCACCTGCAGATACTGAGAAATTAGAAATCCTGCTGGACTTAGGCAGCAGAATTTTCTCAGTCCTCCAGAAAAGGTTCTGCGTCCTCCAGAAGCTCTGGGACTGTTGGTACCTCTGGCCATGTGAAGCTGCTATGCTCCTTTGGGTGCCACCAGGCAGATCCCTGCATGCTGTGAAGGGTCCAGGGCTCCCACCACCCTCGAGATCACAGAATGATTTGGGCAGGGAGGGACCTTAAAGGCCACCTTATTCCAACCCCCTGCCATGGGCAGGGACACCTTCCACTATCCCAGGTTGCTCCAAGCCCCGTCCAACCTGGCCTTGGACACTTCCAGGGATGGGGCAGCCACAGCTTCTCTGAGCACCCTGTGCTAGGGCCTCAGCACCCTCACAGGGAAGAATTTCTTCCTATTACCCAATATAAATTTCTCCTCCTTTAGTTTCAAACTGTTTTCCCTCATCCTATCACTATCTGCCCATTTAAAAAGTCACTCTCCACCTGTTTTTCCAGCTGCTTTGACTAATCTAATAATTGATGTTTAATGATCTTTAATCATCAGGGATGGAGAGCGGCTCTGAAAATCGTTCACTTTAGAGCATGAAGAGAAATAAAAGAATCTCAGGGTGCAAAGCTTCCTCTCCTGCAGAGACTGGGGATCCCCAGGTACAAACCTGGCCCCGTCCCAGCTCCAGGGGTCTGCGCTCAAGCTGGCAGTGCCTCCCTGGGGAGCAACCCTGTCCCTGCCATCCCAAAGCCAAGGGGAGGTGGCCTTTTGTCACCCTGGAGGGTGACAAGGCCGTGCGCCACGCGAGCTGCCGGTCCCGCTGTGGGTCGGGGTGAGGCCAAGCAGTGCCTGGCATTGGAAATGCCTCGGCTGCACAGACAGGACAGAGTGAGGGCTCTTACCTGACACTGAGTTCACGCTGCGGCAGCAACACAAAGACACAACGCAACCGGTATTAAGCATTGTCAACACCAGGGTCGTTTCAAGATAAAAAAAAAAAGGAAAAATAGGAGTATTTTCCTGAATTCACATGCAGCCTTTTGCCCTTCTTCCCCTCCCCAGGTCAATGAAAGCCCTCCCCAAGCCAAGCCCTAGCCTGGCTCACAGTGGCACCCTGGGGGTGCTGGGTTTGCTGTGATATTCCCTGGCTGGAGCCCAGGAGCTGGGGGGAACAGCCATTCCCCTTTCCTGGACTCTGCCTCAGGGCTGGGTGCCCTTCTCAGCCTGGCACTAGCAGAGATGCTGGGGCTTCGACCCTTCTTCCTGTGAGCGAGGGTTTAGAAACCTCCTTCCCAACCAGAGTTTAGTGCTGTGAATTCAGGCATCCAGGTACTCCAGGAGGAGGAACCTGCCAAGACACCTTTGCCAAGAGCAGTCCCTCCTGAGCAGGCATGGGAACTCGGATGCCAAGGCGTGCCAGCTCCCATCCCAGGGCTGAGCAGCTCCTGCCACCTGGGAGCTCCAAAAAAGACTTGAAAGAATCAAGCCCTTTATTTTCCAGTGCATCTGTCTCCAGGTCACACTCCCTGCACTTCCCAGGACATCACTCTGAGCATTTCCACGACTGAAACATCACCAAAGCTACAACTGTGGGGTGGGAGGAGACTGTGCTGCTCGGGGACAGCAACACAAAATGCCATCAGTTCATTGCAGGGCCCCAAACCACTGGTCAGGACTGGCCCAGGACAAACAGGAGAAGACTTAAAGCCAGCAGTGGGGAAGTGATGGAGCCTGGATCGGGGCTCAAACATGACAAGACTTTGAGTTTTGAAACCCAGGAGCTGCACACGGCACAGAAGTGGGAACGTGGGCTCCTGACTGGAAAGACTGTGCAGCAGTGTCTGCACAGGAGGGAAGAGGAGAAGCCCAAGAGCAGTGGAAGGTTTGGGGCAATGCTGGCCCTGGGAGGGCTGCAGGCAGGGGGACACATCCCTGGGGTCACGGAGGGTGGCTGGTTTGTCCCCTCAGGACTTGCTGTCCCAGGGAGGGAAGGAAGCTGCTGGACCACAGCTGGCAGAGGAGCCAGGACCAAGCAGAGCACAGGGAGAAGGCAGTTTCCTTCACTGGACTGAGGGAGAGGGCTGGGAGGAGTTCACAGGAACTCCCACACCTGGAGCACAGGAGAAGCCAGGCCATTCCCACCTGGGCACCCAGAGCACAGCTCCCTGCCAGGCAAGGCTGTGAACCCCCCTCACCTCCCAAAGACCAGGCAGCTCTTACCTCTTCCAGCTGGCTGTGGACGTGCTGAACAATCAGGTCGATGGCCACAGTGTTTCCACTCCCTGGAGTGACCCAAAAGCAAAAGAATCACAGACTCAGAATAGTAAAGGTTGGAAAAGCCCTTTAAGATCATCGAGTCCAACCATTAAATCAGCACTGCCAAGCCCACCACTAAACCATGGCCCCAAGTGCCACATCCACACACCTTTTAAATCTCTCCAGGGATGGTGACTCCACCACTGCCCTGGGCAGCCTGTGCCAGGGCTTGACAGCCCTTTTGGTGAAGAACTTTTCCCTGACATTCAATCTGAACCTCTCCTGGTGCAACCTGAGCCAGTTTCCTCTTGTCCTGTTACTTCATACCAGGGAAAGAAGAGTCACCCTGGTCAGGATCACAGGTTTTTTCAGTGTTTCTTCCCTAAATTCCCCACTGTGTTCAAAACCACACTGCTTCCCCAAACAGCCCTTTCCTAGCAAAGCAGGAGACACTCCTGCTTTTATTAAATCCTTATTCAATAATCCGTTACTGGATATCTCCAAGGCACTTCCAGCTATTAAATCATTGTGCTGCAGGAGCTGGGAGGGCAGGAGACTGGCTGAGGAAAAAGCACAGACTATTCCCACACTTTTGGGCAGTGTTGGGAGACCCTCAGCTGGAAGGACCTTTGCTTTGGCATGGGACAGCCACTCTGTGTCCTCGCCAGCCAGGGAGAGCTCCAGGGACTCTGCAGCTACATAAGGCAGGCCAAGGGGAACACAGGACTGCCATGGCTCCCTCCACACCTGTCTGCTTGGCACCAGCCTCAGCCCAAGGCTGCTTTTTCTGCTGTGTCTAGAGTTAGGATTAGGCCTAGGGATAGGGTTCAGAAAACCCCAAAGCCCAGAGCTGAGGGCCGAGGTCTCTGAGGGGTGTCAGGGGTGCCACTGAGGACTGCCCTGGGCAGGTACCTCGGGGGACAACGATGTCTGCCAGCCGCATGGTGGGCTGGATGTACTGGTCGAAGGCGGGCTTGACAAACTTGTTGTACTGCTTGATGACCCCCTCGATGTCCCGGCCCCGCTCGCTGATGTCCCTGCGCAGGCGGCGCACCAAGCGGATGTCCGAGTCCGTGTCCACGAATATCTTCAGATCCAAGAGCTGAAAGGACAGGGGAGGGGACAAATCCCACCTGGTCAGGTGTCGGACTCAACCCCCCTTCCCCTGCTGCCCCAAGCAGGGCTGAGCCCAGCCCAGCACCCGTTTAACAGGGCCTGGCTCTGCTCTGCTCTGGCCTGCATGGAGCTTTTCCCTGGAACCTGGCTGGTGCTGCTGTGAGGCCCTTGCTGCCACCTTGTTCTCGTGTCCCCTGAGACCTGTCCTACTCCAAACTCTGTCCCTACTCCTAACCACCTTTACACTTTGGCTGGATGTTATTTAAGAGCGAGCAGGAGACAAGAGGAGTTACTGTCTGTGACACACACCAAGGACTGGCTTCTTAATCAAAGAATCCTTGGATGGTTTGAATTGGAAGGGACTTTAAAGATCATCTCATTCCAAGGCTCTCCCACAGGCAGGGAATTAATGCTGGAAAGGAGCCCAGCACAGCAGGGCAGCTCATGACTGTCCTTAATTGCAAGAGGCAGGAGTGGGGATGCTGAGTGGAGTCTCCTGGGGGATTCACCCAGCTGTCCACTGGAGGTCATCCTTGCTCCAGAGAAGTGCAACCCAAGCACTTACTTGGCAGGGGAGGAAACTTTTTAGACAGAGCTTGGCTAAGTCTGTGTATGGCTCACTGCCTGCTGCAGCATTTGTCAGGGCTGCAAAGATGCTCTGAGGGATGGCAACAGGCTGAGAGAACTGGGGTTGTGCAGCCTGGAGAAAAGAAGGTTCTAGAGAGACCTTAGAGCCCCTTCCAGTATCCAAAGAAGCTTCAAGAGAACTGGAGAGGGACTTTGGACAAGGGCCTGGAGTGACAGAGCAAGGGGGAGTGGCTTCACAATGCCAGAGGGAAGGGATAGATGGGATACTGAGAGGAAATTTGTCCCTGTGAGGGTGGTGAGGCCCTGGCACAGAGTGACCAGAGAAGCTATGGCTGCCCCATCCCCGCAAGAGTCCATGGCCAGGTTGGACAGGGCTTGGAGCACCCTGGGATTGTGGAAGGTGTCCCTGCCCATGGCAGGGGGTGGAACAAGAAGAGCTTTAAGGTCCCTTCCAACCCAAACCATTCTGTGATTCTGTGATATATCCAAATAATCCCCAAGAGAGCCTGAAGTGCTGGATGATTCCATGCTAGGAACACCAGGCTCTGTGCAGTAGAAGTTCAGCAGACTTTGCCTCTGGCTGTACAAGCTGCAGCATGCAGTGTGGAGGCGGGCTATTTCTAGTGTTGATGCACCAGCACTGCCAGGAACCAGGTCACCACTCAGCTCCTGTTTCCTGGGCACGAATGGCTGAGATCGAGGTATTTGCTGAAACACTTGACCTCTGCCAGGGGCTCTTCCCCGGCTGCTGAGAGTCAAAGCCTATTTCTCCTACCTGGGGAAGTGCTGCAGCATCTGGTGTAACCTGGAAGAGAAGGTCACCTCCCTGCTGCAGGACCTCAGGAGAGAGCATCCTCCCACCATCTCAGCCTGGAACTGCTTCAAAACCCTTCCTCACCTTCAGGAGCTCCTTGTCTGCAAATGCCATGATGCCTTCGAAGATAATCACATTGGCGCCATACAGGGTTTTCTGTGGAGTCAAAATGGATGTGGTTAGGCACAGAACATCTGTTCAGAGGTGCCCTGTCACAGGGAATCTCTTTGGGTTGTGACTGTGACAGCTCACCCAAAAAATGCACCCTGAGCCAGGCACAGAGCAGAGAGTGACAGCACCAATCGGACGGCAAAGGCCAGGGGCTGGAGGGGTCCAGCTGGCTCCCCCTCTGTCCTGCCTTGGCCATCCCCCACCTTGTCCCACCCCCCTCAGTGTCCCATACCCATTCCTTCTTCCGGCTGTGGGTGGTGAAGTCGTAGATGGGGATCTTGACACTCTTGCCTTGCTTCAGCTTCTTCAGGGTGGCGATGATGAGGTCAAAGTCAAAGGCGTCGGGGTGGTCAAAGTTGAAATCATTGCTGGCTGCCTGCTCCTGCTGCTGCTTGGTCAGCACCTGCCACAGAGCAGAGCTTAGGGCACGTGGCTGGGCAGTTCCCTCCCCACTGCCGTGCCCAGTCACCTCTTCCCTGCCCCACAAGAGCCACTGGAAGGGAAAACCACATGGCTGTCCCTAATCTACAACGTGTTTCCTTACCAGGGGTTACCACGCAATCCCAGGTTGGTAAGGGTTGGAAGGGACCTTAAAACTCATCTCATTCCAACCGCCTGCCATAGGCAGGGACACCTTCCACTAGAACAGGCGGCTCTAGGCCCTGTCCAACCTGGCCTTGAACACTTGCAGGAATGGGGCAACCACAGCTTCTCTGGGCAATGGCAAATTGAGGAGCCTGGCCAGGCCAACAGGGGTGCAGCCTCACCTTGTAGAAGGAGTCCATGGACAGCAGAACCACCCACGGGACATCAAGAGCTTCAATGATCATGGTGGCCACCGTGGTCTTCCCAGAGGCACTGCCTCCTCCCAGGCCTGCCAGGGAAAAGATGATGAAGCCACCAACCCCAGGGACAGCCCTTCCCACCACAGGCTGGAGCCCAGGTCCTGCGCTGTTGCACTAAACTGCAAGAGCCTCCAAAGAGGGAAGTCACAGGCACTCCAAGAGATTATCCTGGAAAATGTCAAATGGCATGTACTGGAACTGCCAGCAACATGCCCAACAAAAGCTGGGAAACCCATGGTTATGTGACACGGGGAGTGCTGGCATGGGAACCAGTCCAGACTGAATCCCTAGGAACTCGTGACAGCCCTGGCAACAGGAGCTGAGGGAACAAGAAGCAGTGTGGTCTCCTACAACCCATCACCCCCTCGGCACACTCTCGGGTTCAGCCCACCCAGTCAATGCAGGACTAGCCACAGGGACTGCCCCTGCTCCTGTCCAGGCTGGAGCCATGCCCAGAAGGTGGTGGGGCAGGACTCCCACCAAGATCTCTGGGAGAGCCACGGGGCAGGAGCACTGATGCTGCCTGGGCAGTGCAGAGGTGACCTACCTATGACAAAGGCCTCCTTGGACTGTGTCCCGTGCTCGTTGTACCAGGGTGGCCGGCCTGCTGTGTAGATGGTCCTTTTGCTGGTCCGCAGCAGCGGGGGCTCAGACTTGCACTGGCTGGTGGTCCGCTTGCGCGGGGGCTTGGTGGAGCCCACGGCGGGATAGAGCCGGTCCAGGGATTCAGCACTGCTGCTGCTGCGTGGGCAGAGGAAGGGGCAAATCACCCACGGTGGGGAAGGACACACGTGCCTGGTGTGTGGGAACGGGGTCTTGGGGGATCCTGTGTCGGACAGGTGAGGGATGCAATGGAAGGGTGGGACAGCCAAGCACAGCCCTGCTGCAGCACTACCTGCACCCACATCTCTGTGACCCATGGCCACAGACAACACCGAGGAATTCTCACACAGGAGCAATTTGAACCTGGAAGAGGTGCCATGCAAACATCTGTCCCTAAAGTTCTGCTGTCTGAGGAATGTCTGCATGAAATAAATCCCCCACTGGGCTCTCAAAGCATTGAGAGGTGTGTTACAGGGGGCAACAACCCACCCTGGTGTGCCAAAGCATCTTTCTTGGGGATAACAGTCAAACACATGGGCTACAGCACAACTATCCTCATCCCCCCAACCCCAGTCCCTTTCCTCTCCCCAGTTTGAGTGCTCCACTCACACCTGAGACCTAGCTCTTCCAATCTTTTGTCCTGATGCCCCCAGGAACAAGCCTGCAAGCTGGGCAGAGCCAGGCAGTGCTGGGCAGAGCCATCAGCTTTGCCTTGGGAGCTGAGAGAGCTCTGAGCTCACCCAAAGTCCTGGAGCTGCTGAACATTGTCCCTGCTGGAGAGGGAGAGGAACAAGGCACCCTCCAGAGCCCTTTCCAGCTTGGCAGGAGGAGAGCTGTGGCCGAGAGGCAGTAAGTGGCACCTGGCCAGGAGATAAGCTGCAGCCGCTGCCTGGCCAGCCAAGGGACAGGGAGGATTATTTATACCAGTGCCTGCTCCTCCCTGCTCCTGTTCTGCTGCCCCAGAGGGATGTTTGCTCCCTGGGAGAAAGTGCAAAGGGCTCTCCTGGCTCATGCTGTTCCTCTCCCCAGCCATGACTGGGCAGAAAGGGAAATCAGGAGATCTGGGCACCACTGGCTCCAAGCCTTCACTGTTTGGTACAGCCCGGCTGAGCCAGTGGGGCTTTGCTGCTGCTCTGTTATGGCTTGCTCTTGAAAGGGCTTAAACTGCAGGGCTTACAGATTTTGGGTTGATTTTAAGCTGTTTCAGTATGAAGATTAATTCCCTTCCCTCCCCCAGCCCTTTTTAGAACAATTTTAGCTAAAGATCAAAATTTCGGAAGGGCCATCTGTGCGTGAAGTGACCCGGCAATCCCCACCTCTGCAGGGCAAACAAACCCCCTGGGCACAGCGGGATCCCCCTGTCACCCCCCTGGGCGTGGCAGGATGCCCACAGCACACCAGCCCTACCTCTGGCACATCCCTGTGGAGCAGGCAAGGAGACAGGGATTTGCCTGGCTTTGCTGAACTCCTGCTAACAAAAGGCAGGCTGCAGCTCTTGCCCCTGTGACCTCTCCCACCAAGGGCCCACTAAGCTGTGCACTCATGGAGTTCCCCACAAGAGCTCAAGACACCAACACCCCATGCCTTGCCAGAGCCCAGCAGCACACACGGCCACTTCCAAGCACTGCCAGGCTCAACCAGGAGCCCAAAACACCCCAGCTATGGCTCTTAAAAAGCAACCTCAGGAGATGACACCCATCGGGAAACCTTCTAGGGTGTCTTCCTGTGAAAAAATGGCTCCTTCCACGAGGAGAAGCAAACCCAGGTGGGAGGTCTGGGTCTCCTCTCCCACTGGTGATGCTGCAGCAGCCACTGCCCACCAGTGCTACTCCCAGAGCGGGGCTGACAGCAGCCGGCGGTGCTGGGGCATAAACAACGTCGCTTTGGCTAGCTAAAAGCAGAGGTGACAACAACACAGTTGTTTACCGCAGAAGAAAGCGGCTCCTTTCATCCGCGTCCCAGCCCCTCTCCTGGGACCGCGGTCGCTGCCGGCCGCCGGCGCCGTGCCGGGGGCTGCTCGGCTGGTTTTCCTCCGGGACTGCACCTCAGTCTCCACGAGACAGGCGAGCCTGTCGGGATGCTCTGCTCCTCCGTGTCACACAGCACCAAGCTCTGCTGTGCCAGCCTGCAGATCCCGACCCAGGCCACCATTCCCAAAGTGACTCCGAGCTGGACAAAGCTCTGTTTTTTGGAGCTGGAGCGGAGCTGGAGCAAGGCTGAGCTCTGCTCCCACCACCTCCAACCAGCATCAACATCACCCAGCTCCTGGCAGGGAGGAAGAGGCTTGGACTCCAGCAGCTCCACCAGTGCCCAGAATTACAGCTACAGCCCCATCCTGCTTCCCCATTGTCTCTCCCCTCTGCTCTCCAGGGTGCCCGCAGCACACCCAGGGTGTTGGCACAGAGGGACACTGCTGCGGGATGCAGGGACACGCCCCTGGGAGAGGAGTGGAGCCATCCTCTCCCCGCACACCTGGGGCTGCTCTGGGGTGCAGCAGCTGAATCCCATCCCAAGAGCTGGTGTTCTGCCTTATCTCATCCAAATATTTCTGGATTTTCACCAAAATTCTACACGTTTCTATCAGGATCATCTAAGCCTGTACCTCTACACCTCATCTATGCCTGTATCCTCTACAGGCAGATGATATTCTACACCTGTCAAATCCACAATTCCCATGATTTATTTGGGAGAAGCACGGCCGTGGGACTGCAGGACTGTCCTGGAATTCTCCAAAGGTCGTGTCTTTTCTCCTAATGTTACACTTCAAGATTTGTAGATGTTTTCCATGGCTGCCTTTGCCAGGAAAGGGCTCTTCTGGCTCCAAAGGGTTGGCTGATCTCAGCCATCTCCATTGCCCATTCCTCTCTACTCCTTTTCAGAAATCCCCTGCAGCAGTGCTGAAGCCCTGCAATGCCCTGTACCTGCAAGGTGAAGCCCCCAGAGAATGGGACTCTGTTTAGAGCTGGAGTCAATGCCATTGCTCTGCCCAGAGGAGGGTCCTTGTCCCACATGGACCCTCCCCAGCAGAGCAAACCCCTGGGGTGCCAAAGCCACTCACAGAAAGGAAACATCACCTGGGCTTGGCAACCCCTCTCCTGCCAAGCCTTCCTGGAGGGCTTGGCAGCCACCAGCTGTCTCCAGGCTGGCCCCAGCTTTTTGGGGATGCTTTGCCTTTCCTGCGGCTGCTGCATCCTTGCTGGAGTGTTGCAGGAGAATGGATTACAGGCAACCTCGCCCCTGATAAGCCATAGCTGTGCTAATTACCAAAACAACAGCCTTGCCCTTAATGGGTCACAGCCGTGACCAATAAGGACGAGTGTGACAAAAGAGTGGGTTAGCTGGCTGGGGGAGGCCTGACCAAACGGGAGAGAGAGAATTGCTGCTGTGAGGGGTCTGCTGTGAGCTCAGTCTGAGTCTGTAAAGGGAAGCCCACAGTGGGAGTCTGCTGTAGTCAGTCTGTGAGTAGCTGAAGTCTCTTGGCTGAGCTGTGAGGAGGAACAAACTGGGACCCCCACACATGCTGATAAACTAGAGCTGTGTCCCGGCTCATTTCTATCTCTAAGGTGAGGTCTGCTGTGACAGAGCATCCCAGAGGAAGCTGGGAGGTCCTGCTCCCAAGAAGGGCTCTCCAGCTCTGCTGTTGTACCAGCACAAATGAAGGAAGCATTTTGCTCCTGCTTAGTCCAAGCATGGATTTACTGAGGTGCAAGGGACACCCCTCTCCTTCCCCAGTGTGCTCCCATTGCCATCCCTGTGCCCAGGCTCTCTGCATCCTGCAGCCTTCAGAGACCCCGACCACCCTGGATCCATGCTGGGCTGGGAGGGCAAAGGCAGCAGGTCCCAAAAGCACCCACAGCAGCAAGGAAAGATGGCACAGCCCCAAACCTGAACTTGGCAGCAGACAGGAGAGCATGTCCTGAGCTCTGCGTCCCGTAAACAACCCAGTGACCGAGCTCCCAGCCCTAGGGACCCCCCAGCAGCCCCCCACAGCCTGCTGAGGTGCCCAGCTGGCTGCAGCCATGTCCCATGGGAAGTCTATCTTTTCAGACAGGAACTGGGGCTGAGGGACTGGGACAGGAGCCATGAAGAGTTCACTCCAACAGATGAAAACAGCAAATCCCACCCAAAACCGAAGCGAAACTCACCCGCCATCTGGCCCAAGGGCCCAGCAGCCGGAGATGCGGACACTGGAGAAGGCTGGGGGGCTGCTCATCTCCCCCTGCCACTGATCCAGGGGTGATCCTGGACTGAGGGTGCCACCTCCTGTCCCTGTCCACGCTTCGGCTCCTGTCCCACAACCTCTGGCACTACCAGGGTGAGGGAGGGGCTATGCCAGCGGGGCTCCCAGCGTGATTCTTGGGGCACGGAGCCATGCATGGAGTGTCCCCCTGGAAGGGGCACTGAAGGGTCCCGAGAGGCTGGTGTGAGGCAGAGCCCCAGCAGACCCAGGGGGCTGGAAGATGGAGGCAGGAGAAGGGATCAGAGCAGGGGGAGTGTCTGTGCCCGGGAGCTGCGAGGCGGTCAGCAGCATAAGAGGATAGCTTAACCTCCAGATTACGTTCATTACCTGATATTAATAGCACTGGCTTGATTAAAGAAAAAGAGGGGGGCTGGGGGTGAGGTGACACCTCCCCTCACCGCCCCCAGCACAGGCAATAAACACCAGCCCCAGCACCTCTGCTCCTGCGACTGGGGGTGCTCAGCTGTCCTGGACGTGTGGGGAGGGCACCTGGAAAGTGACATCCATATCCACGGGCACTGGTGAGTTCCCAGGGACTTCTCGACACCATTGGGGAGGGGGCTTCAGGGAGCAGGAGGGGATGACCCCAGGGCAAGGGGAATGCAGCCAGCACCCCTCATGCAGCTGGTGGAGCAGCAGGGGCTCGGGGCCAGGGGCTGCTGGGCATGTAGGGCTTTTTGGTCCAGGACTCACACCCCTCCTCCTTGTCTCCCATCGGTGGGGGTCTGTCTGAGGGTCCCCCCGGGTCACTCAGCTTCCCCAAGAGCTGCCCCTCACTGTCCCTTCAGCCCTGGAGTAAACAAGTGGGTGAAACTCAACACCCCGGGGCTGCGAGTGGCTAAGAATAACATCTCGCTGGCTGTGCCCAGCCATCCGCTCCCTCAGCACCCCCTGCCAGCTGCCCTTGCCCCCCCGGGCCAGCTGGCTCCTCTTCCAGCATCAGCCTCTCCAGGGAGGGCAGGGAGCCTGGGCATCCTGCGGGAAGCCCAGGGAGCCAGGCAGCTGCTGAGGGGCAGGACATGTGGCCAAGGTGGGAGATGTTGGGCAGCATGGCAGGGGGGTCCAGGCCAGCCCTGGAGCAGAGACTGGGGCAGAGCAGCCCTCGGCCCACAGCCTCTGGCTGCCAAGGAAGGGAGGAGGTGGCGCAGGACACACCGGAGGGCAGCCAGGCTCTGCCAGGGACACAGAGCATCCTGACAAAGTCCCAAGGTCACCAGGTGAGACCCCAGCCCACCCCAGCATGGTGAGACAGGAGCTTGGCCTCTGCACACCCACTGCTGAGGGGTTCCAGGGAGAGTGCTCCCTCCTGCTTAGTACCAGCTCCTGGACATAGGGCCAGAAATGGTAAAAGACCCTTTCCTCCTCCTCCTCAAGCCATCAAGGTTATTCCAGAGGCAGGGGAAACACACTGCCTCCCAGAGTTGTCAGGAAACCCTTCCTGCTCCTGCTCACCAATGGGACCTGCAGAGCATTATCTTGAAAGATGGAAACCTGATGGGAACCAGAGATGAGGGGCTGGTCCTGAGGCAGGGGACAGGGACAGGAGGGTTTTGGGGTAACCTGTCCCCAGCACGAGCCGCAGCTGCTGCCCTGACGTCAGGGAAGCGAGCGATGATCAAAGGAACTCTTCCATCCCTGATCTCCGCTCGGACTCCCCTCTCGCTGTACAAGCTCTCTCAGAAGTTTAAAAATAAAATTCTCTTCCGGAGCCACTTCTGTTCCTTCTCATTAAAGAAGCAAAAAAGCAAAGGGGTGCAGGACACGGCGCGAGGAGCCCTCGTCCAGGGATATTGTTCCTTATCGCGCGCTCCTGCCGCCACTTTTCCTGCCTTTGTTAAACCTCCGGGCGACAGGAGCAAGTCTCCCAGCATCCCACCCCACATTCCCACTGGGCTCCCAGGTGGGACACACCAGCTCCAAAGGCCACCTGTGACTGAACCTTCCTGCTGGCACAAATCCCCTCTGCTTCCCAAGCCCCTTCCCAGTTTCTGAGCTCTTGCACAAGTTGAAATTTCTGGGTTTTGGACTTTTTTCTTCCAGGTGATTTTTAAGCAAATCCCTCCTCTAATGGCAGACTTAAAATATGGAGAAAGTGGAAAGCAGGCACAAAGGCCAGGATCCCCTTTTCCTTCTGGTGCTGGCAGCTGCTGGGTGGGTTTCCCGTGGGATTTAAGGACAGAAGCTGGACTGCATGTGGATTTTCCTTGTTTGGTCACAAGTATTGTCACTGGATTGGTGTAAGAGCTGCAGACACACTAAGCCCCCAGTGGAAGGATGCCTGTTCCCAGAAGAGGGTCCTGCTCCCAGATCCCATCCTGTGAGCAGCCCCCACAGGAGTGTGGAGGTCAAACCTGCTTCCTCCATCGCTGAGCTGGGCTTTCTTGGGCTGGATCCATGTGTGCTGGCTCTTGGCTGGGCCTTCCCAGTCCAAGAAACCATCCCAAGGAATGGAGGAACATGTCCAAGGGATCAAGGAACCTGCCCATGGGATGGATGAACCTACTTGAGGAATGAAGGAACCTGCCTGAGGGATGGAGGAACTCAGACACGGGATGAATGAGTCTGCCCAAGGGATGGAAGAACCCACACAAGGGATGGAGGGACCTGGCTGCCATCCCACTGTCACATGTCATGCCCATGCCCATCCTGGAACCCACGGAACGTCACTCCTGGTTTACCCAGCCTTGTGCCAAGCTCACTCCTGGCTGGAGCCACCTGGAGCTGGACGGTTCATCCACGCACAGGCGCTCCCTTCCAGCTCTATTATGGTCTCTGCTCCCTCAGCACAAAAGGACAAACATTTCCCTCTGCAAACCCAATTATCCCTTGCTATTTATACCGAGTGGGAGCCACAGCTCTGTTACACAGCCCAGTTACTCATCCCTCACTTGACCGGCACATCTCGGGGAGACTCCTTCCTCCCATCCTCATCCTCCCCCTCATCCTCCCCTGACCGCTGACTCACAGGAAGGGCACAGGCAGCTGCCAGCAATGGGTTGAGCTGCTGGAACATGCAGGACGGGAACATGAGGGATGGAACGGGCGGGATGCTTTGGCACTGACTCCGGGGTTGTCGGTCGGTGCCGTGGGGTGTTGGTACCCTACAACCAGGGATGCAGGGATCCTCCATCCCTATAAGCTTTGCCACATCCCCAGAGCACCAGTGATGCTCCAAATGAAATTCCCAGATACTTGATGTTTGGGAGCAGTCAGTCCCCTGAGGATTGCACTGGAAAAAGGAGTGGAAAACAGAGGGGAAACATGAGTGTGTGTGGGAGGGGGGGGGGCTGAGGGCAATCACCCTGTATGGAGGTTTTGGGTGGAAAAGTTTAGGTTGTCCCACTCTTCATCTTGCATGTGCGAGCAAGCTTGGAAAATGGGAGGCTGTGGTTTATCTGCTGGGAAATTAAGGGCAAAAACCATAAAATAAGGTAAATAAGGGAAAAGGTAACAACATAAAAGGGGGGGGAAAGGGATGAAAATAGACAAGGGATAAAGCGGGGGTGGGAAGAAATGGTTGGTGGGAAAAGCGAAGGGATTTCATGGAGCGATGGGCTCGGGGAGGCCCCACTCGCGGAAGTGGCATCGTGGGGGACGGGACCGGCACCGCAGCCCCCGGAGCCGGCAGGAAACGGGAACCGGCGGCTCCGGGGCGCCGCGGTATCCGTCCCGTCCCGGAGGGATTATCCCGGGAAAAAGAAAGCGGGGTCTTACCTGTCGTGCGGTTCTACCGGAGCCCCCTCGGGCACCGGGGCCGCGGCCATGGTGCTGCGGGGAGAGGCGGGCGCGGGCGGGAGCGGCGGGGGCGGCGCTGCCGCGGGGATCCCCGGGACTTGTAGTGCGGGATGGGAGGGAGCGACAGCGGCAGGGTGGGGTTTGGGGGTGATTTGGGCACCGATGGGTGCTCTGGGGGGCAGATGGGTGATGGGGCACGGAGCGGTGCTGTGGCCAGGGGTAAGAGCTGTGCGGGGAGATGGGTCTATGTGGGCACGGCTGGGTGCTGCAGGGCACAAGGGGTGGGTTGTGGGCTGCGGGTGGGTGTTTGGAGGTATAGGTGGGTGTTTTGGGCATGGGTGGGTGCTGTGGGGCTCCGAGTGATGCTGTGGGTACCTGTGGGCGCTATGGGGCGGCTGCGCAGTAGCATCCCTGGCCAAGACGCTGAGGGGTGCAACACACAGCGCCCCTCACCACCCTGCAGCTGGGGGGAAGCGCGATTTGGGTGATCCCGGGCTCTGACAATGTCTCTGGGCACCGGGGAGAGCTGGCAGGACCCCGGCCCCGTGGGGGTCCCGGGGCGCTGGGTAGGATCTGGTTTTACTCGGCACCGCGCTCCCGTCACGGCCGGGTTGCCCCGGGGCTGAGTCTGTGGTACCACATGTTGGGGGGTGGGGGGCAAGCACCGCTCCCGGGGTCCCCACCCGTCTTTGGGGAGGCGAGGGCGCCCATGGGGAAAGGCTGCGTTCTCAGCCAGCAGCGAGATCAGTCTAAATCTGTCCCTGGCTTGGGTTCGGTGCCAAAAAAGCCATTAGGGAGCAGAAGATGATTTATTCCCACGCTGGGAGAGCCGGGGGGTGGCCCCGGGTCCCACGGAGCTCCCCGGGGAGGAGAGGTCCTGGGCTGGATGTGGCTCCTGGGGCCAGGACACACTGGATGCTGCTGACGGGATGGGTGGATTGGAAACAGCTTTAGGATTCCTACCATGGGGGTGGGGGGTAGCTGGGCTGTGGCCATTGGGAATGCTCCTGGCACCAGGACTGCTGGCTGGGCCGAGTGCTGGTGCAGCAAGCATCACCAGTCCTCACCTTCCCCATCCCAGTTCTGGGGGCACCCCTGGGTTGGTGCCCACACGCTCCATCCTCAGCACGTGGGGCCTCCTCTCAGCCACTGCCAGGAAGGACAAACCCAAACCCCCTGGATCCCATGTCCAACCTCCCAGCGACCTGCCCAATAACGGTGACGACAGTGCTAATAAAAAATCAATAACCATTTATTCGGTACAGCTGTTTCATACATACAGTACAGGGAGCGCCTCGGCGCTGCTCGGCTGCTCGGAGCTGCTCGGACAGTACTCTCCAACTGAGGATTTGTCAATGATTAACAAAAGAACAGATCATCACAAATCGGGAGTTTATTATAAGATAGTTTACCGTTAAAACAATTTTATTTTTTGCAAATAAACACTTTTTAATATATATATTTATATATTTATATATATGGTTACAAGTGATAAATTGAAAATTTTTTTTCCTTTTTTTTTTTTTCTGTTTTAATTTTTTCCCCAAAATACACTTATGCACTAATAACTGGCATCGACGAGAAACATTCGGATATGCCGTGGGATGGGTGTCACGAGGAGAGAAAGAAAAGAACAAAATGCTCCCAAGGTTCCTGGGGGTGAGAGATGCTCCAGGCCCAGGCAGCTCCATCCACCATGGCCGGAGCTGGTGTGACACAGCCAGCCTCGCCAGGGCGTGGTGTTGGTGCTGAGGGTTCCCCAGTTCCCTGTGATCCAAGCTTTCCATGAGGTCTTCCCACAGGCTTGCAGTCCATGCCTGCTCCCATGGAGGTTTAGCCCTTTCCCTGGGGACATGGGTGATGGGATGGTGGGTTTCCCCAACAGCAGAGGTGTGGGACCACAGTGTCACTGTGCCCAGGGTGACAAAATCCCCAAATCCCACTGGTGACAGGATGGAAGGGGACAGGACACCTCGTCCCCCATCTGGTCCTGCAGCCTCTGCCTGATCCTCTTGATCAAGGTGGTTTCCCCTCTGGTGCTGCCTCGCTGGGAGCACCTGAAGGGGCACAACCAACTGGCCCCCAGCAATGCCACTGTGGTGTCACTTGGCCCTGCCCTCACCTGTCGTGGCACTGGCAGGTGCTGGTGATCCCAGCATTGCTCTGGAACCTTCCCTGGACAAGCAGGAGAGTAAAGGATGTCTCATGGAGAAGTGGAGAAGGTGGCAGGGGGGAACATGTTCCTCTCCGAGTGAGGACTAGTGGGGAAAACACCTTTTTAGGAGGAAAAAAAGCCCTGAAGATTTCACTTTCTCATAGAAATTCCCGCCTGACCATGGTGCTGCCCTCACTGGGGCTGTGAGTGCTCTGAGGGTGACAGGGACAGCCCCAGCACCAGGACCGCTGCTCCCACTGCCTGCCCTGAGACCCCAGATGGTCCCTGGGGTCCCCTCCAGGCTGGTGTCACTCTGCGAGGCCACTGCAGCTGTCCCTGCTGCTGTCCCTGCTCCTGCCACTCACTATGTAAGCAGAAGTGGATTTTGATCTGGACCCCATGATGACCCCCTGAGCTGGCCATTTCCCGTGTCTACCCTGCCTGGAGCAGCTCCCAGGGCTCCCCCGCTGTGGAGCACAGTGCTGCCTGTTAATTTAATCAGTGAGAAGCCAATTAATTGCATGTTAATGAGAACAGAGTCCCAGGCCATGCCCAAGGGGAGACAGTGAGGATTGTGTGGTAGCCATCCAAGCCAGCAGCCCAGGCTACTTAGATCTCCCTTCCCTAGGCCAGGGCATGCAGCTTTCCTGAGGACTTCCCTCCATGGCAGGACATGATTTGGGGATCCAGAGGCTCCCTCTGCACCCTCACAGAGATTTCAGTGCCAGGCCCACAGCTCTGCCTGCGCTCCCCTTCCTGCTGCTGCCTGTGAGCTGCTCCAAGCTCTCCTGCAGCTCCCAAAGCTCTCCCCCTTCCCCAGGGAGGCAGGCCCTACCCCAGTGACACCATCCAAACACAGATCCGATGAAGTGCAAGCAGTGACCAGGCTGAACTGCAGTGACTAATTACACTTTCTCACTAATTGCCTCGAGGTCCGGCACAGCCAGCAATGCTCAGGCAGTTCCCTCAGCCACAGGCACGCGCCCAGCTCGCTGGGCAATGCAGAGGGTGGATCCAGGTGCCAGAGCTGTGGACAGAGCAGGAGCCCTGGCTCCCTGAGAAGCCACCCTGGCTTCAGCCATCACTGTCCCCCCTCCCTGGCTGGAATAACCTGCCACTGGAGGATGTTAATTACGACTGAGCTGCTGCTCGGAGCAGGGAATGATACCGAGCCTCTGGCAGGCAACAAGGAGCAGTGAAGGAAAGAGAGGACTGAGGTTTGAACTGATTAAAGCAAAAGCAGAAGCTCCCCCTCTGATGCCTCTTTCCTGGCTCTGCATAGGGGAAAAAATCGAATTAAGGTTTTGTGTTGTGTTACTGAGAGGAAACATGCCCGTTTCCCAAGGACCGAGGTAGCCTGGTTTTGTCTGGAGACGGGCACACCCCGGTCCAGGGATGGCTCCCCCCGGGCTGGAGCGAGGTGTGATGACGGTGTCAGCACAGGAGCAAAGAAGAGCTCCAGGGAAGAGCACAAGCAGGGATGGCACCGCAGGGACCTGCCACCCTGAGGCAGGTGGTCAGGGGCTCAGATGCATCTTTGGAAGCAGAGACTCCTCCCACGGTGGGTCCCAGCCCGAAAGGACAAGGGGAATGTGAAGTGCCTGGGCAGCAACTGGGCTCATCCTACAGCAGGACCCGTGATTGTCTCTCGATGCTGCCCCCGTCCCTGTGACACACCTCCGGTGGCCACAGCTGGGGAACCGAGACTCCATTCCTCCCTCCTGGGTGATCGGCACCTTCAGGGTGGAGCACAGCGGGACCCTGAATCACCCGTGGATGCCCCCAGCTCGTTGGCTGCCATCTCCCCCTGACCCTGGCGTCATGTCTCTGCCATCGCAGCACCGCAGGCCCGGCAAACACAGCCCAAGCACCGAGGCACAGCTCCCTCCCTGCAACCCCTCCATGCTCCCTCCCTGCAACCCCTCNCCGGCCAAGACAGCCCAAGCACCGAGGCACAGCTCCCTCCCTGCAACCCCTCCATGGCTGCACTGCCACTCTCCACGGTGCCCCCAGCATTCCCACAACTTTCCATTAAACCCTCTAGCCTGGCCAGTGCCAGAGCACCCCCTCTCCCGCTCACAGCTCCCACGCCGCCAGCGAGTCACGCTCCCCGCTCTGCCTGTGCCTCGCACCACGCAGACAAACCCTGCCCAGCCGAGCCCCGCAGAGCCGCTCCCTGCCCAACCCGCTCCCCTCGACCCGCGGCTGCAGGGAAAGCGCTGCCAGCTCCCCTCACCGCAGCATCCGCTGCCGGACCCTCGGCCCGACCGGGTCAAACATCTTTGGAAACATCCCCCTGGGGCTGGGAGGCCGCCGGACAGGTGGGCAGCTCCCCGCCCCGGCACGGAGCCGCTGGGGGACGGTCCCCGCCCACGGGACCCCGCTGCTATTGCACTTCTCTTTCGCTCAAGTCACCAGGTTGGCGCAGGGGAGGGGAATCACGGGCCCGGGGAGGCAGCGGGGCCCCACCGAGGGGTATGTACATGGGCAGGGGGTGGAGAACGTTCCAGCTTCCTTGATCCTGTTTGTTTTCCAGTGTGAAACAAGGTCCGTGATTTGTTTAAGTGGTTAATTGGTATTTTCTGTCTCTTTTTTTTTTTTTTTCATTTTTCCTTTCTTTTTGTAAAAAGAGGGTGAGAGGAGGGTGGGGCAAAGGGAGGTGAGATGGGGAGGAGGGGACATAAAACTGGGAGAGACCCCCACCCTGTTACCCTGGGCTGTAAACGAATCCTCGGAGACGAGTCTCTGAGCTGCTCATTTCTCGGGCATCTTGCTGGCTCCTCCCTTCCGCTGGCTCGGGGGCTTGAGGACGAGCTCGTCCCCCTCGGGGCTGCCCCGGGAGCCTTCCCAGTGCTCGAGGGTTTTCTTGTGATTAGTCTTTGCTGCCATACTCTCTCTGCCCTTCGGCAACATTTCCGGAGGCCTCTCCTTGGGTTTTCTCCCCCTTTTCTTCCCGTTTGTGCTTTTCTTTTTCTCCTCTTTGCTGGAAGAAAGCTGTTCCCTGTTTTTCTTTTTCCGGCTGGCCTCTGAGGAGGTTCGGAACCAGTTCTGTGTCCGTGGGGTGACACGGGGGTTAGTGACAGTCCTGGGGGCAGGCACTGGCACCAGTACAGGCACCAGCACTGGCACACACAGCCTGAGCCTGGCCCACCCCGACCCCACTGGCATCACCTCCCCGAGGTCAAACTGCTCAGTGCTGAGCTGCTGCAATGAGCCTGGGCGAGTCAGGGACACCAAGGGGGATAGGGAAGAACCCCCCAGGCTGATTGGGAGCTGTTACTCAGATCTGCTCTTAACAGATGATGGATGGATGGATGGATGGATGGATGGATGGATGGATGGATGGATGGATGGATGGATGGATGGATGGATGGATGGGTGGATGGGTGGATGGGTGGGTGGATGGGTGGGTGGATGGGTGGATGGGTGGATGGGTGGATGGGTGGGTGGAAAGGGACAGCCCAAGGATGCGTGTGTTGGAGCAGGGACCAGCCCAGCCCAGCTCCAGCTGCTTCCTTACCTCCGAGTGAGCCTTGATGATGTGGTACTTGACGCCACTCTCGGAGCTGAACTCCTTCTGGCACAGGAGGCAGCGGTACTTGCCCACTGAGTGGTCCCCCTGCAAGACAGCAGCTCCTGAGAGCCCAAAGCACCCCAAGGAGAGGCCCGCCCCTGGCCCTGACCCTCCCGTGACCTCAAAGTGACACAAAATAAACACTCATGTCTGACCCACCAGATCTCTGCCAGCCTCCCTGCTAGGCCAGGAGCTTACAGCCACAGACTCTTTCTGAGTTTCAGTCCATGCCACTCGTGCTGCTGCCTGTGTGTCCCCAACATCAGGTGATGGGGCCATCGCCCCGTGTTCTCACTGTCAGCAGATCTGTGACCCCCTGGGAGTGAACCACCATCAGATTTATGTCCAACACTCACCTAATTTTCCTGTTACATTGTCCAAGAGCCAGAGTGACTGCTGGATTCCTGTCACCAGCGCCCTGGTGGGATGACAGACCTCCCAGCTCTGCTGCAGGTCATGGCACGTGGGAGATAATGTGCTCTCTATTGACGAGGGGGTTATGGATGGGCCCCTCTGGGCCATATATTTCCTCCCTGGGAATTCCTCCATAGCTGTAAATCTTGAGTTAGACAGGTCTCTCATTTCGGGAGAGGACAGGCCTTCAGGAATCCTTGTGCAGAATCATCCTGGTGCATCAATCCCCACTGAGGATGGGGTGCTGCCTGGGAGCTGTTCTTGCTAAGATTCTATGTATTGCAACCAGTTCTGCAGGATTTTACAGCGGGAATCACAGACCAGTTCTGGAGGGGCTGCGATTTATTTATGCCAAATTTGTTGGCACATGTATTCAAAGTAAATCCTCTCCCCTAAGAATCTTGCTGATGGCAGTGCAGGGGTCGCAGAGCAACTCCCCATTGCTGACTCCCAATACCTGGCCCCAGCTGTGCCAGATCCAGAGGGTGCAGCTCTGTGGTTCATGGAAATGTTCATGCAGATCCTGGCTGCTTATCCCGTGCATGGAACCAACCAGAAACCAGCTCCATTTCCTCTCAAAGAAGGAGCTGTCCTAGTCTTCTGTTTGCTCTTTTATCCTGCATAAATCCAGCTTCTCCTGCCGGATCTCTGCAGCCCATTTTCTAAATGATCTCATTAAGGGCTGCTGTTCCAGCTAGCGCTGGAGGAGTGCAGCAGTTGGTGTTTTTAATAACCACGGGATATGTATTGGAGCTGCCTCCTGGAAGCTCCATTCAATGGAAGCTGCAGCTGGAAATGTTTCAGGCCATAAAGCTTTAGCAGCTCTTACTTGGTTCCAGTTTGAGGGACCTACACGGAGCTCCTGATCCCTGCCCCGGGGCAGCTGCAGGGCACTGGCACTCAGGGCTGCTCCATCCATCCAGTGGGAGGGCACGGGTCTCTGCACGGACCAGCTGCCTCTTCCAGACTCGGCTTATCCCAGGAGGCACCACACCAGCATCCCTCCAGCTGGGCTTCCAGAGGGGCTGTAGGGCTGCCCAAATTGATGGAAGAAGATTCCTGATTCCCACCTGCCTCAGGAAACATCCAGCTCCTTGGTTCTGAGCTGCTGTGGCTGATGTGTGGTTGTGTGACATGCTGGCCATGCTGGTTAGCCAAGGGCTTGTGAATGATCTGGGGGCTGCAGGGACCAGCTAGGCAGGGGCTGCTGTGGGCCAGGAGGACATGAGGCAGGAGGACTTAGACCTACTGCTGGGGGTCTAAGTGTGTCTGGAGCTTCCCGTGACACTTTGTGTGTCAGAGGCCTGGGCTTGGGTGAGAAGTCTGTGTTGTGGGACCTTTTCTCTATAACTAGAAGATCCCATCTGCTCAGCTCGAGCCTCTCTGCCTCCATCTGCCTGCTGACAACTCACTTGGAGCAGCACTGCCAGCCAGCCCTCCAGCAGCCACCATCCTTTAACCTGTGCCACTGTCCCTTGGCTTCTTCCTTCCAAATCAGCTGGAGGGGAAGAGAAAACCCAATACCAAAGCCACCTCTGAGAAAAGGGTGTAAAAGGCAGGACCTACCTTGTTGCAGTTGGCCAGGTGAGCTTTCAGCCCCGAGACACTGGAGTAAATGGCTTCACAGCACTGCAGGAAAAAACAAAGCAGGGTTAGACACGATCCCCTCATCCCCTGCCTTCCTCTGAGCCGTGGCCAGGAGCCTGCTGAGCCAGCACGGCCACCGGTCCAGGCTGAGCAGTGTGAGGTTAATGCTCTGCGAGGTGCCGAGGGCTCTGGTCACACGTTTCCCATTAGTGCTAATGGGAGTCATGTGGCCACATCCCTCTGCAACGGGCTGAAAAACGTCTCCCCTAAATGTCTCCGTGGAAAACCTACATTTGTGAGCTGTCGGGAGGTCCTGCTGGGCTACAGGAGTTCTTGGAGCCACAGCAGAGGCTTAATGGAGAGGAGAAATCACCCAGGCAGCAGCATGACCAGTTTCTGAGCAACGTCTTTTCCAAGAGCCTGTGTATGACATTAATTAGCCAGCCCGGCTCCCCTGGCCTTGTGGGAACTGCCTCCTTCACAACTCCCATTAGCAAGGCTTTGTTTGGGACGATAAATCCAGGCTCAGCACCAGGGTGGGGTTCACCTCTCTGTCAGCTCGGGCCAAGGCTGTGTTTCACAGCGAGATGAGGCACACGCACCATTCCCTGAGGTCTGTGCTTGTCACAGGGCTTTAAAAAGCTTGGCTTAAATCTATTTTCGCTTAACTCTGGGAAAAGCAGGTTCTCTGCATCAAAAGGCTGTGCAGGATGTGCAGCCTTCAGCCCGTCAGGATCTTGAGAGCTTCCCAAAGGCAGCTCCAGGGTTCAAATTGGGCAATGCTGCACCGTTGCTCCAAGGGTGGCCCTGTTCCCAGGCCTGGTGGCTTGAGCACACAAGAAGGACCACAAATGTGGGACGTGCTTTAACCAGGCACACCAGCAAGCTCAGGGAAAGGAGGTGAAATGAGTGTCTGAGCATCACTGTGATCAGGGGCCCAATAAGAACCATTTTTGGTAGGTTTCTGCCCCAAAAACTCCCCCTTCCTCCTGCAGATGGAGACCAGCCAGCCCATGAAAGAACAGACAATCCTTACGTTGTTGGGACAGTTGATGCGGCCCTTCTCCTTCACTTCATTCTTCCAGTTTTCCAGCAGCCTGGGATTGAGCTTTGGAAGCCCTGGCCGGGTGTAATTGAGCTGTGAACAATAGCAGTTGATTAGCAGAGCTGCACACCCCAGCCCAGTTCCAGGGTCCTGCCTCTTCACATGGGTCTTGCCTTGCTCTGAAGTGAATAGGAGCTGAAAACTACTTGGGAGGCTTCCCCTAGAGATGCCATTCTCCCCCCGGGCACTGCAGAGCAGGGAGGCAGCTCTGCCCACTGCCCTGCCACCAGCGAGGAGTCCCTGGCTAACAGGAGAGGAGAGGCTCCTGCTCCCGGGTCCATGCCCACGGGGCCAGGACTGGACCTGGCCTTTTCGGGGCATGGTGTTGGCACAGCCCTTCTGCTGAGTTTTATAACCAGGGGAATAAACAACTCTGCACACTGGGCAGAGGGGCCAGGAGCCTCCATGGCTGCCTTCCATGGATGAATGGGCACAACCCGTTAAACAATGAAAGGCTCTTGCATCTCTGCCTCTCCTTCTGGCAGGGCTGCTCCTTCCAAGTGCTTTTAATTAGCGCTTTATTAGCGACTTTGAGGGTTAGCATAGCAGGCTGGCCTTCCCAACTCCAGTTCTGCGTGTTCAGCACAAGCCAAGGCAGCTGTGGCAGCTCCAGGCATCTCCGGGCCTCCCAGCCACTGTGCCTGGCCCTACCTGCAGGGTCAGTCCCGGCCTGACACTGAGCCACTGTGCCAAGGTCTGCAGGGGACACAGGGCTGCACAACCACACCAGCACAACTCCCAGCCCAGCCTGGTGAGCTCTGCTAGAGCCAGTGGATGTTGTTTCGGTTCCGAGCCCCAAACTTTCCAAGTGGGAGCAATGCTGGGTGAGCCCACAGATGGCACAGTGCAGGTGTGGGTACCTGAGCACGTGCCACTCTCCATGGGCATCTCTGAGCACAGCACACAGCTGCATCCCTGCATCCATGCTGGGTGGAGAGGATGCATGGCCGAAAGGTGCTTGCAGAGGTGCAAACCCAGGCCAAACATTCCCTGAGGACCTGGAGCTGGTGGTTTGGAGGCAGGAGGAAGCTGTCTGGATTTCTTTTCCAGCTGTGACTTTTCCTGAACATGCTGATAAAGCTGCAAATCTGCCTTTGGCCAGTTCCCCACAGCTGTTCCCAAACCTCCCTGCAAAGGGAAGCTCGGGTTGTTGAAGGCTCAGATGCCAGCCCCTCCTTTCCACTCAAATGGAAGTGATCCATGTGCCCCTGCAGCCTTGCCCTCGGCACGTGGTGGGGCACAGCTGGGTCAGGGGGCACCGGGCTCCATGTGAGGGGCAGGGGCACAGGGCCTTGTGAAACAGTGCTGTGCACACTGGTACAGATAGATGTGCATGTGGAAAAGTCCCCCGAGCCCCAGCGGGCTGCAACTCTGTTGTGCTTCGCGGCCGGGGGAGATGCCAGCAGAGCTCTTTGAAGCTCTGGGATGGTGCATCTACCAAGAGCTTGGTCCCCAGCCCAGAGAAGGCAATGCCACCTCCAGGGGAGAACACAGGAGTCCCTTTTTGCCATTGATACTGAGAGCCAGGATGCCAAACAGCCTCCATAATTAAAACCCAATCAGTCCCATGAATGAGCAAACATTAACGGTAACCGCACACAGCCCCAGCAACAACCTCTCCCTCTGCGTGTCCCCGGGGAGGAGGCGAGGGGGGATGTTCAGAGATGTGGACTCTGCTGCTCTGCTTTCCCACTCCAGAGAAAAATCCCTCCCTGCTCTGCTCCAACAGTCCTGCACAATAACATGCAAATCCCATGTCTTCCCAGGGCGCTGCGGTTCTGGGAATGTCAAAGTCATCTTTATGTCTCTATTAAGAGGGAGCCCCAGGCATGGAATATTTTATATTTTTTTTTCTTTTCCATTTATTTTCCTCAAACAGCCTGTAAGTGAAAATTTTCATGGCCAAACCATTAAATGACTACAACTGGTTTTGGCTACAGCCCATCTCTTCTGAACAGTCGAAGGATGCTGGGCTGGGAAGGTTTGTTTCCTTTGACTGACGGTTTTATTTAATTAACTTTCATATTTCAATCCTCTCTGCTCCCCAGACAGCTCTCCCCTTCCCCAAAATATATCACAGTAAATGAGAACCATGCAGGATGTCTCAGCCGACGAGCGCCCCTGAAGCCTCACGCAGGTCCCCAGCGCAAGGCACGGTTCTCCCTTCATCCTGTGGAAGTTGTGGATGATGCCGTGAAGGCAAAATGCACTCAGAGGTGCTGGCCAGCGGCCAGGTCCCACAGGAGGGTCATACCATGCCAGCTCTGCCGAGCAAGGGGAGGAAGGATGGACTCAGCCCCACAGCTGGAGCTAGGATCCGGTTTGGCCCACAGTGCCATGAGTCTGCAGGGCTCAGCCTGGCTCCTGCCTGCATCGCAGGGCCATTGTTTTGGGGGACAAACCCAAGCCAGCCTCTTCTGCTCTGGAATTTATCCTGGTTCCAGTATAAAACCTCAAGCCTGGAGATGACTTTTCCCCTTTAGCTTTATGACTGGCCTACGGCTGCCCCTTGCTCCAGATCCCTGGCACTCCATGGCATCAGACTCTACAGGCACGTGCAGATTCCACGGCTGCCCCTATTGACCCTGAGACCCCGAGCCATGGGGAGGAAAATGGAGTGTCCATGTATCCCACAGTGGAGCTCTGCATCCCTCTCTGTGTGGCACAGCTCCTGCCTGGAGCCCAGCACAACCTGCAGCACCTTGAAGCAAGGAACCCCACCTCAAGCTCTACCAAGAAAGCGTCACTCTCTGAAACAGTGGAATATCCACAGCATTTTCTCCCCTTCTGCCTCTTAGATGCCTCGTCCCTCTGCTCAAGGAGGTTGTTTCTCATACCCCACTACATCCCAGAGCCCACTGCCATGAGCTGGGAACCTGCAGCCTCAAAGCTGCTCACGGGCAGGCAACAGCCCCGGCAAAGGCCAGAGGAGGGTCGGCATCATCTTCACGGAGCTTCTGGAGAGGGGATTTTTCCCAGAAAAGCAGCAGGGGTGTGCCCTTCCCCATCTGACATCCCCAGCAAGCGGCTGTTGTGAAACACCCCATCTGTTTCAGCTTATCTGGAGGCAAATAAAGATCGGAGCGAGAAAATAAGACTCCAGTGTATATTTAGAAATGCTGGATTTGGTTAGCGGAGACCGAAGGCAGCGCAGGGCCTGGGATCGAGCAGCAATCGTTTATTCTGATGCCATGGCTTTGGTGTGAAGGAATCCATCCTCCCGGGGAAAGGCGAACGCATCCCACCGCAGGCCACCAACGGGATCCAAACCCAGCATCCCTCTCCCCGGCTGGGACCGGCTGCCACGTGGCCACAGAGCAGGGGCTGCAGTGGGACTGCTCCTGCCCTGAGGCTGAGAACCCCTGTAAGCCATTGGCTTGATGAAGAGCTGTGCCTTCCCCTGGGAAAAGGTTTTGCTGCCTGGAAAAGGGACAGAGAGGGGTGGCTTTCTTCATCAGCTTCCTTGAAACCCACACTGACTGCTGGGACCATGGTGGGGAACTGGAAAGTTCAGGGATGGAGCTTGTCCTGTGCTGCAGCAAGTTTGGGTGCATCCATCCATCCACTGGCTACGGACCAGAGCTGGGAAGCATCTGCCCCTCTGGAATCCTGGAAATCCCTAGGGCTTGCTGAAAAGGTGAAGGAGCAGCTGCAGTCTGCTGCTGATCCCTGACATCCTGCTTCTCTCCACGTCCAGTACAGGGTCTTCAGGCCCAGCAGCGTACTCCCAATGGCTGGGCATGACTCAGGGGGAAGAAGAGGTGATGGTGTGGTGGCTTTTCTGGGAATTCCATCAGTTCCCACCAGTCCCTGGTCAAGGTGAAATGGTCTTTATCTTCCTGCTGCTCCAGTGGCTCTGGGCTGTCAGTTCCCTCAGGGAGGGCCACCACACGTGCTTGGTGGGGTGGTGGCACGGGGACATGGGGATGCTGCCGGCTGCTCTGAGCTGCACAAGGCTGTCCCACAGGCAGTTCTGAGGGTAGTTCTGTTTTGGGGCTGTCATGAGGTCAAATTGGGCACTTGTTTCTTTCTACACCCTGAACTGAACCAACTTGTAAAGGCAGAGCAGTCCTGCGCAATGCAAACTGTGGCTGAGCAGAGCAGCTCGGAGCTTGCTGAAGTCAGCAAACTCCCACCAGCCTGCCTGGGCAGAACCTGCCTCCCACCTCCTCCCAGCATCACTCGTCAAGAAAAAATGTCATAGACTGAACAGATTATAAAGTGTTGTCAAGGGAACGTGACAGCCACTGCAAGACGTACCCACAGGCACACGCACGGCTATGTATGGCTTCACCCACTACACTGACTTCCTCCAAAACCCGTGTGGGATTTCATGCACGGCCTGAGGTCTCTTGATCCTCCAACTCAAGAGCCTTGTTTTGCCATCTGGGAGCTGATCCAATTCCCCCTTTCCCATCTTTAATGCAAAACTGCTTCTGCCAGCCTCACAGCAATTCTTTGCTTTTTAGCACTGAGATGGGGCTCAGTTAAACTTAAACAATCAGACTTCGAACAGAAACGTCTCATTAAGAAAACCCACCAGCATTTCATGGAGCATGCTGAGACCTTTACGATGCCTTTTTCAGCCAGAGTATGTGCCCCTTGTCCAGGCCTGGGGTCCTGGCTGCTCCCTCAATTCAAAAAGAATATACCCAAAGTCATGAGTAAAGGGAACAATTCCAAGAGGAAAGAGAAGAATGTAAGAGCTGAGACAGGAGAGGGGAAAAGAGAGCAGCACACCTCTTCTCCCACAGTACCTGAAATGAAACAGCTACTTTGGGCTTGTTTTTTAGAGTTATTAATGCATTGCAGCTGAAGTAATCTGGAAACCAACAATGGCAACACCAAGCACTGGGGAAATGAAATGTCTGCAAGCAGTTCTGGCCCTGAAATGCCCAGCTCTGCCCCAAGGTGGACAGCAGTGCTGCAGCTGGATCCCCTTCTGTGACACTGCCTCACTGGGATGCCAAGGGGGGTAAAGAAGCTGCTGGTTTGTTTCTGTGCTGGTTTTCCAGCTGTCCACCACACGCAGACCAGAGCTGAGCCAGGCTGAGTTTCTCTGGGTCTCTGCAGGACCATGGTGGCACTTCTGCTGAGCACACACAGGTGCCAGGACAGTGTGGGGCAGTCTGTGGGAGCAGGAAGGCATTTTGGTGCAAGCTCTGCTCTCCTGCCACCCCTTTTCCTGGGGTGACCCCCATCACTTCTCCAAGCTGGCTCTGAGACTTTGGCTGTTCTCATGGCTTGGGGTAGGTCCTCTGGGCTGGGACTGCTCACACTCTCCTGATGCCCTCTGATCCTCACTTCCATCTTTGCAATGTGCCCAATATCTTGCCAGGGTGAATTTCAGAGCACTGGACAAGAGATGCCCACTTCTTCAGAGCAGGGAACAGGCCTGGCACCTAACTGCAGAGTCACCTGCCCAGGAAACAGGCTGCACCTCATGCAGAGACTCGCAGGAGAGCTCTGCATTGAGTCCTGGCAAACAAAAAGAACTCCTATTCCCTCTCTTTTTTCCCCTTTACACTGAAAAGATTCATGATTTACTGCTGCTTCATTCCCTTTACAGTCCAGAAGGAGCATACCTGGAGGGAATTTCAGCTTTAGTACACTCCCAGGAATAATCACCTCCTCCCACAGCCAGAAGGGAGGTTTGGTTTAATGTGTACTCACTCCCATGCTTGCAAAAAGCTCAAGCCTGCTGGGGCCCTGTGCAAACCCCACAGCACTGGGCCATGAGTGCCCTGCTGCTGGAGCTTGCAGGGCTCAGCCCTGTCTCCACTCTCTGCCTTCCTCTGCTCCCAGCAGCGCTGCTCCGAGATGCTGCAGGCCTTTTACCTCCAGGAAAGCATCTCCCAGAAGTTAAGGAAGAGAAATGGAAGGGAGGGAATTCTGCCTGGGGCATCTTTGCTCTCTGACAGTGCAAGAGAGATGGTTTCAGATCCGATCTGCTCTCTTCACATGCTCCTCTTGGCTGCCAGCCTCTACGTCCCTGCTCAGCATGGACCAGAAATGACCTCCTGCCCCAACACTCTCGGGGCCAGACCTTGATCTCTTCCCAGTGCACCACCTCTTCCTCCAAAGGGCACAGCTGCCTGCTGCTGGGAGCCTCCGGACCACAGCAGCTCAGCCTGTGCTGGGTGGGCTCTGCAGCAATAAATCTGCCATCACAGCTAATTAATTTAAGGCACAGCAAGTGAGACATGTGAGCCCTCAACCAGCTGGAGCCAGGCTGGAATCCTGGAATCTCCGTGTACAGCTGGGGCCAGGCTAAACCCTGGGATCTCTGTGTACAGCTAGTGCAAAATCAAAAGGAGAATGAAAGGCTGCTCACCCGCTTTGTTTCAGGCACCAGGTCATCCTTCATCCTCCGCTTGGTCCAGTCCCTGGCCAGCTCGTCCTCCGCTATCTCCTGGAGGTGGAAGACGGCTACTTGGGCCGACGTCCGACGGATGCGGCCGCTCGGGGTCCTCTCAAAATCTTCCACGGGACCAGGCTCCGGCTTCACCTCTGGCTCCTCCGGAGGCTGCAAGAGAGACAGAGTCAGGAAGGGCACGACAAGAGAGCAAGCGAGCTCTCGGGCCCCGGGATGGGGATGCTGGGATTTGGGCTGTGTGTTTCCAGACTTGCTTTGTGCCTCTGCACTGGAGCATGGGAGCAAGGGGAGCACCCGCCTCCCTCAGCCCAGCAGCAGCAGCCATACACTGTCCCTCTGTGCTCCCATGTGTATAAATGTCTCCAGTTATTAGATTTAGGGAGTGATTAGTGTCGAATGCACTGTCAGTAGGGATCAACAGAACAGAAAGGGATGCTCCCCAGGGATAGATCCTGCCACCCCAGCACTGGCAAGCAGCCGGTGCCTGTGAGGGAGAGGCCTGAGGTCTGTTTTTTTTTTTCCTGCAGAGTAGAGATGCAGGGTGGGCTGGAGCTGGGCTGGAGAGAGCAGGGTGGGCACTGGGGAAAGGGAATGCTGCTGACCACTCCCATAAACAGCATTTTTGGAGGGGTGGAGGAGGGTGTACCCTGTTCCCCCCGACACTGCATGGTACAACACACGTGCACGGTGATTTGAGGGAGAAAACAACACTGGCCCGACGTCTGCACCTGCCTTGCCCGGCCCGGCCCTGCCCGGCTCTGTCCTGCCCACAGGCTCCGCAGCTCTGCAGTCCCCCCCGGGGGGCGATGGCCCCGCTCCTCGGGCTGCGGAGGCGTCTGGGGGGCTCACCGAGGCCGTGTGTTCTGACCGCACATGATAGTCGTGGCCAGCCTTGGATTTGTACTTCTTGCCACAGTGTGGGCAGCTGAACACAGGCTTGTCGGCCTCGGCAAGCTGCTTGCCACACCGCTTCTGGTGGTACTGGTAGCCCATCAGGCTGGAGAAGTTGGCCACGCAACCCTATGGAGACGAGGAGAAGGGGAGGGTTAAGGAGGGCTGGGGCTTCACGTGCCCACATTGAAAAGCTTGGGGTGCTCTTTCTCCAGGGAGGAACATTCCCAAGGAGCCCACTCCGAAGAGCAGCTCTGCCAACCCATCCTGTCCAAGTGTTGGGGAATTTGACAGTTCCCAAAGAGCCAGGCACAAGCACAACAGACAGTGCCCTGGAAGGATGGGAGGAGCTGTCCCTGCCCCGGCATTCCCTGCCCCAACACACGGACAGAGCTCTCTGGACAGACACACAGCGGCAGCGGGAGGGGAAGGCACTGGGGAGGCGCTGCCTGCAGGGAGAGCAAAGCACCCGCGGGACAAACCTCTGCCACACGCCTCCCTTACCTGTTCGTGACTTGTCTGCAACCCACTCGGCTCTGCTTTTGGTGTGGTTTGGTTTGGTTTTACGCTGTGCCCAGGACAGGCTGTGCCCCCTCCTGAGCTCAGGAGGCAGAACCTGCCCTCCAGCGCTCCTCAGTCTGCCCTGTGCCCACCCTCCTGCCGGGCTGTCCTGTGGCTGGAGTGCACAGAGCCAGTGGGACAGGGATTGGGATGGCTGAGCTAAGGTGGAAATGTCGAGCACATGCCAAGGGATGCCTGGAGAGTACATGTCCCCTTCTGCATGGGACTCACTCCTTCCTTTTCACAGAACGAGAAACAAGAATTGTTCTCGTACCTCATTGGGGCATTTCAGTTTTCCCATCTGCTTTAGCACTTTCCTCAGCCTTTCCCGCTCTTCCTGTTCACCAAGTCCAGCGGTTTCCACAGGAACAGGCTGGAAACAAGGAAGTAACAGAAGCGACAGAGTCAACCATTTACTCATGTCCTCTGTGCCAGGAGTGGATGGTAAAGCCCTGCCTTGCAGGGAGCTGCCCTGGGCTGGAGGGAACCTCTCATTAGGAGAGGTGGATCTTCCACTGCTTCGTTGTTATGTGCTGGATCTGCTCATGCCTTTCTTGTGATTACACCCAAAGGGCCAGCTGAGAAACCCAGGAGCAGAGGATTCACCAGCAAGACTGAAGAGCAGGAGATTAAGGCACAGGTAAAAGACAAGTCACAACTGGTAAGCATGGGACATGTAGAAATGTAGTTATGCCTTGCCCTGGTATCTCAGAGATGTACAAAATTTATTCATGATAAATTTTGTAGCTGCTTCTCCCATGCACGGTGGAGAGCTAAAGACCAGATTTTGAGATTTGTGCAAGGCAGAACCAATCAGTCCCACATTTGCAGGCACAGTTTTGGAGGCAGAGCTTTGCCACTCAAAATCCACCTCACCATACTCACCGGATCTTCCCCCATGTTGGGATCTGAAACCCTGTTTTATTTTTTCAGTCCTCTGCTCTACTTATCAGGATTGACATGGGCCTAACTCACTACCTGAGAAGGAAATGCTTTCCTTGGCAGGAAGGGGGAAGGCCACCATCCAGGCTGAGCAGTGTGTGAAACGCTCCAAAGGGGGATCCCTCCTTTACAAAGATCATGGAAAGAGGACTTTTGATGGATGGCTTCATCACCTGTGTGGAGAAAGGAGGCACAAGACGAGCACAGCCCAGCTCCCTTACCTTGCTGACGTGTTCAGCCATGGTGTGGTAATTCAGCCCAGCTTTGGACTTGAACTGCTTTTTGCAGTGCTGACACTTCAAGGCATCCTGCAGCTGAAGGAATTAAAGGCAAGTCACCAGACAGGCCACATCCTTCCAAGGGCTGCTGCTGCTTCTGCTGGTCAATAACCCCAGGGGTGGCTGTTGCTGCAGCAGTACCCAGTGGTGGGACCCAGCAGGCAACACAGCGTCCCTGTTTCCCATCCCAGGTGCTGCCTGCAGCTCCCAGCTTTCTCTCTGTTGTCCTGGATACTCTTATCAAACCCACATGCCCCAACTTTTGGAAAACATTCCATTTTGGATTTAGATTTAAAGCCTCACTGGCTGAAAACATCTGGATTTGGAGCCTTACTCTTCCTGTCAAAGGGTTAGAGAGAGAAGCAGCTTTGATCTACCAATGCTAGTGGACTGTGCTCTGCAGTCCTGTTAAGTAAGACAGATGCTGGCGTACAGTGCAATTTCTAGGTGCCTGGGCTGTGTGAAATTAAGGACACAATCACAGGAGGATATTTTCTACCTATCATTGTCCTGCTGTTTGACCCAACTCATCCTCCTGAGTGTGTGGGGAGATGCATTAACTGCACACCTTGAGGTACAGGGGGCACTTGCACAGCGAGTGAACAGATCTTGACTTTTGCTGGGGCAGGGACCAGAATTTACTGATTCAGGAGGTTCATGCTCTGGGCACTGAGAGACAGAGTGTCTTGACAGGGAGCCAGTGCCTGGCCAGCCGTGGTCATTCCTGCTTCTTCTGCCAGATGATTGAAGGGAGAGTGGTGAAGATGAAGCAAGACTGAACTAAAAGCTGGAGAGGCAATGAAGATGGATCTGCAAATCTCTCCTCATTATGGAACTCCAGGAAAATGAAGAATAGACTCACTGCAGTCAGTTGGGAGTGACTCATGGTATCTGTGCTCCCATCAGTTAATCTTGTCCCAGACCCAAGCACTTGATCCTAACAAGGTGGATGCTAACAGCTCCTTGACTCATTAGATGCCACTAGCAGCTAATTTGGGATTTACTCCTCTGGTCAACACTTGAAAACACACCATGTCCACATTCCAACAAGCCCTCCCACCTGGGATACCAGGAGGATAGAACTGCCCTTGCCTCCTTCAGGCCCAAGCATGTTGCAACCCTCTCCATCCCTTATTTCCTTTCCAAAACCAAAGGAAACAAGTGCAGACTGCTTAGTGACAAGCATGGAACAGAGAAACCAATTTCCATTTTTTTGGTAAGAGTTTTGGAAGCCTACACATCCTTTTCCCATTGTCCAGCTAAGGAATATATCAGTCATTAAAGAAGAGGGGGTGCCTCAACCCCAGGGTGGCTCTGATAGGGATCCCACGTGGCTGAAGCAGCAGGGTCTCACTAAGGTTGTGCCACAGGTTCATCTCAGAGATGGAATACTGAGAGCTGGAGCTTAATGACTGTCCTGCCTGGGTTTCCATGAGGCATCCCAGCTCCCAGAGCAGCACAGTCAGCTCTGGCAAGGACTTTCCCTCTCAGGAAGTGTAGCAGAACACCCACTCCAAGGGCTGGAGCCCGAAATCTTCGGCTGAATATGGGGCTGGCATATTTCCAGCAGGGAAGACACCGCTGACTGCTCCAGCAGAGCCCTGCTCAGCAGGTCATCTGGCTGTGCAGCCTGCACAGAGCCAGCCTGGCTTGGGAGATGCTCCAAAGTGAAGGAAATATGACCAGTGATGGCCGGGATCCCCACTCCACTGAGGCCAGGAGGATATCGAAGGCGGCAGGATTCTGCCCAGCGTTGCTGTAGTACGGGGTTTGGGAGGGAGAGCAGCCTCCCACTGCTGGATAAACAGCAAGGCAATGGCTGGGGAAGCATTTACAGAAAATGAATGTGCAATCAAAGCCCAGCCACATATTTTCAAAGCAGGAGGCATCGATCCCACGTTGGCTTTCTGTGGCGATGGCTCCGCCAGGTGACGGATGAAGACGTAATCCTGCGCTCTGATGGATGGTGGCGTGGCAGAGAGACAATTTTTCACTGCACCATTACTGAACTCCTGCATCCTGACACCCTGCCTGAGCACATCCAGGCTCAGAATCTCCCTGAGACACGCTCTCATGCAACCAGTTTATCTGGTCTGATACAAGGCATAGCACACAGTGAAACCCCACAGCCAGGGCTCCAGAGGAGGCCAGATTAGAGACACCCCCAACAATCTTCCAGCCTTAAAACTATTTGTTTAGCTACTAAAAATACCTGACTCTGATGAGACACTGGGGCAAGTGGCCCAGATCACAAAGGGATTCAGAATTGCTGAGAATTAGTGTCCAAATCCTTCTGGGTCAATGCAAGTCAGAAAGCTGAAGATGACCAACAAGTGTTCTATCACACACAGTCCAGAAAGGTTTTAGAAGCACCATTGCACATTTATGAGAGGCACATGTACACATCCATTCCCCTCCAAAATCCATGTTTGACTGAATAAAGCAAGGCCTTACTTTCTGGCAGACATCCATGTGCTTTTTGAGTCCCACAATAGTTTTCCTGGTTATAACACTGCAGGTTGGACAGGAAACTTCCCCCTTCTCGCTGATCTCCCGCTGCCACTGGTCCTCGGGGTTTGCTGGTGAGGGAGAGGAGAGAGGTGTTACATCCAACCTGCCTCAGCTGCTTGATTTGGTAAGTTGAAAAGCAGTGAAATGGGAAAGTTCCTGATATTAAAAAAGAGATAAACTCTCCCAAGCAAAGCCAAAACTGGACATGAACCATGCAGCTTTCCCTGCCCCACTCTCCTGCAGCTGCCCAAGTAAACTGGGTCACTGGGTCATTTTACTTGGAGCTACCAGACCTGGTGACCCGGGGAAAGACCCAGGTCTTTTCAACCACTCTGGTATCCTGCACACTGGGAGTTATAAAAAGATGATCATGCCCACAGCCAACTGATCCTGCCCTGCTTGGAATAACTTCCCCCTGCCAAATGAAACAATTAGCGGGAGTGAAACAAAGGTGAGTGTCTCAGCTCCATCCGGACGTGTGCCTGGAAAGCTTCTCTGGCAATCCTCTTCCCGGCAGACATGGAGGAAGCTGGGGGACTGCTGGCTTCCAGGCATCTGTTTGTTTGAATGGCTGTGACTGGCCTTTAAAAAACCCAAAATAAAAGAAACATGGGGCCAAAAGCAGCTCCCAGGCCCAGAGTTCACACCGTGTTCTCAGCAGAGCAGCGCTGGCCTTCCAGCAAGGGAAGACTGGGCTGAATAAAATCTGCCAAGTCTGTTTATTTGGATGCTCTTGCATGGCTGTGAGATCAGAGAGTCGTTTGTTTGAATTTGAAAGCAGTGCAAGGCACTGCAGCTGTGTTTATCTTGCACATCCTGCGTTCCTCCTGCTGTCAGAGCTCTCAGGGAAAGCAAGCAACCTGTACTGGGTGTAGGCTGCACCTCGAGGCTCAGGGAAGGTGTAATTATGCCCAGAGTTATGCACTGGTGTCATTCATGGGAATGATGTTAGAAAAATGCCATCATCACATGGGTCACATGCTGACTCACAGTGAAGCCAGGTGGAACTTGGCTCTCAACTTCCCAGCACTTTCATCATGCTGACCTGGCAGTGAACTGAGGGTAAGGTGCCCCTAAGGATGTCAGTGGCTGTTTCCACATCTGTGTTATATCTCAAATGGGCAGGAGTTGTGTGCTTCTACCTCTGCCTTTGTGCTGCTTCTCCTGACAAATCTGCCAGAAAACTCACCCAGCAAACAACCTGCTGGGCCAAGAGGGGTGTGGGGACCACGAGCTGCAGGTGAAGGTGGGGATGGTGGCATGAAGGTAGGGACCATGCAGGCTTGGGGTAGTGCACAGAGAAGCAGCTACACTGCACACAGAGCTGCTGCCTCTGCTTTGCCCCCACCAGCCTCACCTGCTGGTGGATGCACAGACGTTTCCTTCTTCACACCAACTCCTGGAGGTTTCTTTTTCAGCTCCTCCATGTTGGCATTTCCCTCCAGCTTCTTGGCTCGATGAGCTTTTGCTTTGTCCTCTGCTTTGACAAGACCTGTAAAGAAAGAGGATTTTTATTCAACACTTGCTTTAATGCCTTCAGAGCAACTCACATTTAACAGGTAAAAAATCACTCCCTCTAAGCCAGGGACACCGAGCTGGCTGCATGTCTGCCAAGGCTGTACATGTAGGCTCAGGTCCATAATTATGACAAGCAATATTCTAACAGCTTGTGGTGTTTTACAAACAGCATCATTTCCCCCAACACAAGTTTATGAACTATGGAAACTCCATGGCAAAGTGAGGTAGGATGCCTCCAGCCAGGCAGACAGGCTGGGGAGAAGGGAATAGGGTGTTTTGCAAGAAACTGAAAGAGGGAATTGGAGCAGCTAATTCAGTGTGTAAAAGGGATGTTCCTGCTGATGTTCCTGCACTGGAACGCCTGTTTAACCCTCTGGATCCCCAAATCCATGTGCAGTTCACCCCTGTGCCTGCACTTCCACAGAAGGTGCTGGAGGCAATGAGGTGAGTACCAGGGTCAGATCCACACCTGTCCCACGAGGGTCCACATCCCCCTAAACCTGGGGGTTGTGATTCTTGCAAACCCAGGGTCTGAATGGAGACAGCACCCCATGACGTGCTGGGGCACCCTCATCTTTGAGGAATGACTGCCACATGGAACCCGGGGAGCGTAGGCAAACACCTGCCCCATCTTCATTTTCCATCTGAGGCAGCAGGTCACGGGGACACCTTGTTCTCCAGGAACCCACAGCAGACAGCTCAGCCTCCAGCAGCGCCTCTGTGGGGAAGATAAGGGAAACAAGCCCAGACTTCCCGGGAGCCAGAGGAAAGGAAATCACAGAGACCACATCCAGCCTGCTAATCAGAGTTCAATTCCTTCAAAGCCATTAGTGCCTCTCCCCCGAGTGCCTCATACTGGAAGGTGCTGCCTCCTGCAGTGCCTGGAAATCTGCTTTCTATTTCTCTGGCTGAATGTATCTCATAGTCAGCCTGAATCCAGTTGCTCTCATTCCAGGGATGCTCCAGGATTTCCCCCTCCTTCCCAGCCCAGTTGGGTGTATTTATGGAGCATGACCAAAGTCCCACTTGCTCTTGCTTTGTCAGGCTGCAGCAGCCAATTCCTGGGCCTCGCCTCAGCAAACATCCCGGCATCATGTCTCCTCTCCCTTGGATTCACTCTCCTGAACGTGGGCGACCAGCCCTGGAGATGGAGTCTGAGGGATGGGTGCGTCACGAGCCTTTCTACGCAGCAGAATTCCTTCCCAACGCCACTGGGAACGCTGCAGCATCCCAGGATGGTGGGATGGTGATGAGATGATGTTTCTCATCTCTCGCTGGTGTCAGCAGCTCATTACTCTTGTGTTACAGATGAACATACCCGGATCCTTTCCTCTCTTCCCTCATTTCCCAGCGCCGGGCTCCGGAACAGAGCAGACGGGGTTGTTGTCAGTCCCAGCTCTGCTGCTGCTTTTCACTCCCTTTATGACTCTCTCATGGTAAAAGGTGCCAGCTCCTCCAGGGTGAGATCCTCGGGCTTTGTCTGGCTCCACCACAAGGAGGGATCTTGGGGAAGGGGCTTCCCTGCAATGCCCGGGGGAGGAGGTACAACCCTACAGCTGACCAGAGTTGTCCTGTATTACCTTTCAGTCCAAATGTCCCCGAGATGGATGGCTGCTCCCCCGTAAACTTCTTAGGAGTTTTCTGTTTCCTTCCTGACTCAAAAGAGAGAAACAGAGAGAGAGATTTGGTCAAATAACTGTACTGTCAGGGGGATTCATCAGTCCTGGGGCATGGGGTGGGCACAGACTCCATGTTAGGAGTGGGTCAAAGGCCGTCAAATGAAGCACCCACCCACTAAACACCAACAGACTGCTGCTTCCCACTCCACAAAACCAGGATAAATGTTTTTCAGGATTAATTCAATGAGTGGAAGTAGTGGCTCTGTCTCGTGCAGAAGCTAAGCCATTCCCACATGTGGCTGTGGTGGTTTGCTTTTGTGCTGCAAGCAGTGGAACCCCAAACCATGATGGGGACAACTGCCCTACACCAGCTCTGCAGTGGCCATGGACAGATAGAGCCTCCTCACCCTGTCCCAATCCTTCAAGAAGATGGGTTTGCCAGAACCATCCTGGTTTAACCTGACACACTCAGAGAGGACAGGCAGGCTGACACAGCAGCTTGCTGTGCTGCCAGGAATTCAACCCATTTCCAATCCTATCATAGGATTGTTAAGGTTGGAAAAGATCTCTAAGATCATCAAATCCAACCATCACACAGGTCCTTTAGAAATATTTCTACCACAGCTACAACTGAGTTTTAACTCCCAGTGAAGCTGCAAGAAACTGGAGAGCAGGGCAAGTTATTAAGCCTTGGAAACAAGGCTTGGCTATCCCTTGGATTCAGAGAGACACTCGCAGCAGTGTTGGCTGCAGCAGATCCCCTTCCCGTGGGACACCTGTGTCTGGGCTCCTGAACCAGTGTAGCCCTGGGCTCTAATCTTACTGTGCTTCATCCTCTCGGGGTCCTCCTCCTGCAGTGAGGCCTGGCTGCCCCTCTGCTGCCCGACGTCCTTGCCACTCGAGGACTTGGCCGTGGGGGTGGCAGCCGCCATCGCCTCGGCCGCTGCAATCTGGAACTCCTTGCTCTCCCGGCTCTCCGCCAGGCACTCGCCATTCTCTGTGTGCTCCTGGGCCACGGCTTTTTCCGTCTTTGCCTGTTTGGGATGGATGGTGGGGCAAGCTGAACTCTCAGCAGGTCTAGGGCAAAGCACAGAGGGCTTGTTTAAAGAGGGGTTGTTAGACAAGTGTCCTGACACCTCTCCCCCCTCTCCAGCCCAGGCTGTAGGAATGGAGGTAGGCATGTTCCCCTTCTCCCAGCCATCCCTGTGCCATTGCCATGCAGCCCAGCCACAGCCTGGTACCTTTTCTTTCCACTGCTCTTCCCAATGGCCTTGGGCACTTTGTTTTCCGCTTTGCTGGTTGGCACTGGCCGGTCCAAGTGATTCCAGAGCCGATGCTTTTCCAGCTGGGTTTTGGAGGTGAAGGCAGCTTCGCAGTATGAGCATGAGTATGTCAGCTTCTCTGAGATTGCACCCTGTGTGGAGCAGAGAGAGGCAGGTGAGCACAGATGTTAGATCACAAAAGAGAGGCTTTTTCTGACACAGGCATGAACATAAATCATGCGTAATACCCTTCTGCCCTTCCAAACAGTTACCCAAAGTCCATGATCCCCCTGGGCCAGACCTCACACTGAGCTGCAGAGACCTCAGTCTCTCTCACACACACCTCACAAACTACTTCTGGCCCATCTCTACTGTCCCCATTTTCTATTTTAACCTCATGTTTTTCCTGGTGTTTAAGGCCTGAGAGCAGCTTTACCCTGCAGATGGTAATGGAAGAGCCAGCCACTGGAAAGGACAGACAGTTCTCCAGACTCCTTACCCCTTGGCAGCGCTGATAGTGGTACTTCAAGCCATAAATGCTGGGGAACTCCAGCCAGCAGCCTGAATTGGGGCATTTCACCCTAGAGTGGGCTTTGAATTCGTCCTTCCACTGGTTCATCAGGGGGAGCTGCAAACAGGAGAAACAAGAGATAGCTGAGTGAAGAGCACCCTGTGCCTGGGTGTGTGCTGATGCATCCCAAGGGAGCTGGGAGGGCACATGGGACCTCTGATCATTCCTGTCCGTCCCTTCCACCACACAGCCATGAAGTGGACCCCAGAGGTGTGTTTCAGTGTAGCAATGCTCACTCCAGTGAAAGCTGCTGGGACAGATGCTGCAGGGTCCATAGGATAATGATTCCTGCTGAGGCTTTACCTTGCCGTGCCTCCCGAGCACACGCACTCTCCCTACCAGGCTGGGGTATAAATCAGGCCTGAAGTCACCTGGCTGATTTAATCACCCCACATTTCATCTAGTCTGTAAATCACCCCATGCCCCTGCTCTCATGACAAACTGCTCCATGTGTTGTCCATGCTACCAGGCAGGAATTAAACTGCACAACTCTGCAGGGAATAAATCACCCCCTTGCCATTGCTGCCGGCTCATTAGCCAAGCCTGACATGGCTGTGACAGGATCCAGTCATCTGGACATGGCCCTGGGAAAGCGAGGCTGGAAAGGGGTACAGTTCCTTAACCAGGGTTTTGGAAGATGCTGGATGCCTGCATGTAGGGATTGAGGGACCAAGATCTTGCTCAGCCCAAGACAAGGCTGCTCTAAAGATTAAACCACAGGGAAGGCAGGTTTAACCCTGGAATGAGGCTGGCTGGAGTGCACAGTGCAGGGCATGTCAGACAGAGTGAAACAGGGAGGGCTCAGGGATTGGAGTGTGTGGGGTCTTACAGGGATGTCTTTCAGTGCCTGGTTCTCAGCCTTGGGTCTTCCTTTCTTCCTGCCTTCGGTTTTGTCACTGGTTGCATTTCCTGCAAACAGACACAGCACACATCACCAGCTGTGCTGGAGGAGCTGCTGTCCCAGTAATTCTGCTGCCCAGCCCCAGCTTCCTGCTGCCTGCCTGGCACCCTCAGCTCTAGGCTGGCCATTCTCTGTCCTAGCAAGGATGGAGATGCCCCTCTGGAAGGCAGTGCCAGCTCCCCTGCAAATGAGGTGCTGATAAGATGTGGCACAGGGAAAAACGGTCTCCTGAACATAGGCATGTTCATATTGCGGACAGCTGGAGTTCATTCCCTTTAGCAATAAGTTATCCTCCTCTGTTAGCAATTATGGCTTCAATCCCCTCAAGGTAACAGTGGCATCTGGGAAACATTTAGGGCACACGCATTTCCCCACAAAGCCACTGATTTTGGAAGCCCCGTCTGAGCTACATCATTGGGGTCCAACCCTCTCCTGGGGTGCAGGCACCCCTAGGCATCCAGAGCTGCCCTTAGCAAGGTAAAGGCAGTGGGACCCTTTCTCATAGAGGGGATCTGCCCAGCATAAACAGACAGGAGGAAAAATCTCCTTGGGCCTGGAGATTCCTGGATAGAGAAATCAGCCATCCATCAGCGTGACAGCCCTTAGTGTGAGGGTCCCCTGGGGCTCATACGCTAGCAAGCCTCCATCCCGGGGGCCGCGACACGGGAGGCAGCAGATGGCCTGAACTCATTTAAGCCTTTCCATCCTTTGATGTAACACTTAGCTACCAACACGATAAATAGGCAGCGAGACACCCATCTCGTTAAGCCAGACACACGCCTCTCCGAAGGGAGAGACCACCTCCATCCCTCCCCTCCTGCTCCCAGGGACCAGCTCTCTGCAGCTCCCAGAGCTGGGGCTTTTTGGCCAGCACAGCCCTCACTGGTGAGTCGAAGTGAGGAGCAGACACACATTGAGACCCAGGCCACTTGTTTTGGCAGCCACCCCCCAACTCCTGCCTCTGGGCTCATCCCCTCCGCCCCATCCACCCCCACCGAAAGGACAAACCAGCTCCTTACCCAGCTTGGGCAGCTCTGCTGGTGGGTTTATCCTCGTCTCCGTCCTGCTTTCTTTGCTGGCAGTGGGTTTGTTAGAGCCTGCAGTTTTCCTTCCACCTTTACAGGTATAGGAATCCGCCATCTCTGAAAGAAGCAGGGGAGGCGTTAAAATTCACTCCTCGGAGCTGGGAACAACACATGGCAAAAGCAAGGAGAGCTGCTGGGGAGGGAGGGAAATGAGAAAACCATCACGCAGCTTCAAGATTGCCACAAAGAGAAGAAACGGGACGTGCTTCCGAGTATTTGTTCTACAGTTGAGGAACGCCACAGACATGGCTGGAAAGCTGCTTTCATTACAGCCTGGCTTCCCCTTCACATACAATGGCAAAGAATTTATTAAAAATTATGGGCTGACTTTGCCCAGAGAAGTAGTGAATAAATGGCTTTTCCTCTTCGTTTATTTCTCCGCTTTCATTTAAGACACCAATAGCAAAAAAAAATAGTGAGTTTAATGAACAGATGTAACGATAAATTTCCAATTTTCCTTATTAATGGGAAACTGTTATAAACTGAGAATTGTTAATGTTATCTGAATTTTCCGTATTAATAATTCAATTTGGCTTCTCTATAAATAATGAACGTCAGGAATTATCGCACAAGGCCCACTCTCACTCCTGATGGAAGTGGGCAGTAGGACACCCCTCCATTCAGCAGGGCCAAGAGGAAGCCCACAGCATGACTGGCTCTGCCTCCAGCTTCAAGTTCCTTCTTCCCCTCCCGACAGCACAAGCAAAGACACATCTGAGGATGGGGCCTGCTCTGGGAGATGCCATATAGGGATTCAGGGAATAAAAGTCCTCCATGCCTCCACAATGAGAGAATCAGCCCCTTGGGAAGAGATTCCTTGGACCACCATGACCTCGAGACCTTGGCTGGGACGGGATGCTGATGTTCACCCATGCGTTTTTTAAAACACGGATTTGACTCATCACATGCAATTCCTCCCACATGTTCAGCATCATTTAACTCCAAGGAGCTGATTCCCAAAGCATCCACACTCATCCTGTCTGTCCTCATGCCCAGAGGGATGGAGGAGCATCTCCTGTGTGGCCAGATTGCCAGCCACGCCACCAACATGCGGGACACAAGGGTCCAGCAGCTCTTTCTGAGGTGTCCCCAGGGACTTTCCATGTAGGATCGGGGACTTTCCATGTGGGATGCAGCCCACATGCTCCGAGAACTGGCAAAAGCTTCCAACATGTGCTCGGCTGGTGACACATATGTGGTTGTTTGCATGGGCACAAAGGTTAATCGGATCAAGTGAGAAATTCCAGCTTGGCAAGTGGTTCTGTGGCATTTGGTGCTGAACATGGGGATCGCTGATTCAACTAATTTGGGCTCTTTTGGTGGGAGAGCTGGGTAGGAGTTTGTAGCCTGCCTGACAGCAGCTTCTTTCTGGAGCAGGCACAGAGAGGGGTCCCCAAATCGCTGCTTCACTCCCACCAGTGTGGGCACTGCTACTGTCCCCAGTCCTCCAGAGACAAATGTGCCAGTCCCCTTCCTTCCCATGCTGCCTCCTGGCACCTCTGAGTAACCCTCACTCAAGCTGCTCAAAGAAAAAAAGGGAAAAAAAAGACTCACGAAAAACCAGTGAAGTGAAGGCTGAAAACAAGATTTCTGTGCTTACAGTGGGGTGAAAACCAAGGGGAGACTCACACAACTGACACCTTTATCCACGCAGGGCTAGTGCCAAAAGGCAACAGGGCATGGAGCACAGAGCCTCCTTGCCTGCCTCACTGGCCAGCAAAGAGTGACAGCCAGGGCAAACCCTGCTGGCATCTCTGGTGCTCACCTCCTGCACCTCATGACACTGCACACCACTGACCATCACCTCAATTCTCCTTTCCCAAAACATCCAAAGTGCCCAGCTCAGCCCTGCTCCAGCAGCTGGACACCTCTCATCCCCCTTAACACATCTGACCCCTCAAGGGAATCCTCTCTGCCCAGCTTAAGAGGTTCTGAATCTTCTGTTTTTCCACACCAAATACTCCTTTGCATTTTTCCCCTTATTTTTTAACCAAATGAAAAATAAAAATCTCCTAAACCAGTCAGCAAGAGCCAAAATCTGCTCCCTGGCCACGGATACAACCCCAAGGATCACAGAGGAATTGTCCTGGAGACACAGAGCAAAAATCATCCCATTGTAGGGTTTTTTGGTAATGGTCAAACTTCTTACTCATTTTTGAGTAACACACACCGAAAACAGGCACCAGCCTGTGCTCTTCCACACTTTGCTTAAGGTTCTGCTGAAAACTCTTTTGCAACTGGTAGTGGGAAGAGAAGGTATCCACAGGTTCTGGCAATGAGCCAGGGGTGGGATGAGGTGTGGGAAAGCTGGGCTGGGTAGCATCTTATGAGGTCTCCAGCTCTTTCTAGGTAACTTTTTAGAACTTTGTGGCAACATTTTTGAAACATCCCACTCCAGCTCCAGGAAAAAAGAAAAGCTCCGGTGAATGCAGGCACCAAAACCTGATGTGTGAAGGCCAAGCTGGCACTTCTGGGAGCAAGGGTAAGGAGGAAACCCATGGCTGCGGGAAGGGGGAAGTGACATTTGGGAATGAAAGGCACTGTTCCCAAGCCACTGGCAGCCCTGTGCAGCTGGAAATTGTGCATAGAATGGGAAAGGGGAAATAATTCCATGTAGAAATGCCTGTCCATTAATTTGGATCAGGCCTGAAATAGCATGTACATAGCCAGGGATGGCTGTGATCCTCTCACAACGTCCTTACAGTTACCAGGGGAAAGTCACCTGCAGATCATGACCCTAAGTTCTCCTGCCAGGATTCCCACCCCAGTCCCATCGCTACGGATGGACTTTGCTGCATGACAACTGCCTGGTCACCTGTCAATCTGCTCCCCCATCATCAATAATTTACCAACAGCTCCAGAGGGACAGAATGCCAAAAGCCAAGGGAGCTGCCTGTCCCAGCACAAACCGTGTGCCAGCAGAGATGCAATGAGACCAGCACAGATGATGGATGCCAAAGGGCACTGCCATCCCTGTCGCTGTCGGAGGAGCAGTGCTCCCTCCCATGAACTCCGGGCAGAACCGGAGATGCTGGGAAAAACTTCCAGGGAATAAAGACAAGGAAGCGGAGGGAGAGGCTTCCTCTTGAAGAATCGCCCTCACTGGAGGTTTCCCCAGGAGGCAAGCGTGTGGCGGGTGAAGTCCTGAGAGCCGCTGCCTTCCTGGGCACGTCTGGTGGCCAGGCAGCTCCGGAGGGACACGGCGCATCCCGCCGCTATCGCCCAAACCGAGTGACACCCATCGAGGCTCTCCAGGAGGGAGAGCCTCACCCGAGGCACGCACACACCACTCCTGCCGCACATGGCTCTGACCAGGCGCAGACGAGGCTTTTGAGGGTGTAAAGTTTCTGTTCGAGGCGCGTTATCCCGTCCCTCCCCTCTCTGTCCCCGGGCACTGACATGAAGGGAAAAGCGCCCGCACATGCCCGGCAGACAATGAGTCCTCACCGTGCCGCGGGTCTGGGGTGCCCCCTGTCCCGGGGGTCAGTGGGTGCGGGGAGCTCTGCCCGGTGCCGCTGTCACCTCCTGGGCGCGGGGAGCACGGCCCTGCCCGGTCCCGCTGTCACCTCCCGGACACGGGGATCTCTGCCCTGTCACCTCCCAGCCCGGCCGTGCCACCCGCGTCCGCTCACTGCCCCTCCCCGCTGTCACCCCGCGGGCAGCGCCGCCCGGGCCTGTCACCCCCCGGGCCCGCGCCCCATCCCCGGGAGGCGGCCGGGGCTCCCCCGCGG
>VZSE01010995.1:440808-509735 GCA_013398275.1 Promerops cafer | reverse complement strand
TCCGGGACCGGCACCGGGATCGGCACCGGGAGGACGGGCGGGGGCGCCGCCCCGGGAGGGCGGGACGGGGCAGCGCCCCCCGGACCGGGCTGACCTGGGCAGGTGCGGCCGGACCCCGGTGCGGGCAGGGCTGCGCTGCGCTGCCTCTGCGCGATGCGGGCAGGGTGCCGAGCTGCTATCCGCACCTCCGGGGTGTTTGGCCTCCGTCACACCCTCCGGGGTGCAGGCAGCGCGTCCTGCCCGTCGTCCTGCTCTCCAGGGTGTAGGAGCTGAGTGTCCTGCCTGTCATCTTCCCCTCCAGGGTGCCCTCCCTGTTGTCCTGCCCTCCAGGTCGTAGGCAGGACGCCTTTCCCCTTACCCTGTTCTCCAAGATGCAGGCAGGATGACCTGCTTGTCACTCAGCCCGGCAAGGTGCCCTGCCCGTTATCCTTTCCTCCAGGGTGTCCTGCCCATCATCCAACCTTGCAAGGTGTTGGCAGTGTGCTGTATGTCACCGTTCTCTCCAGGGTGTCCTGATCATCATCCTGCCCGCAAAGGTGCAGGTAGGATGCCTTCCCCATCCATAAATCCATCTAACCCAGGGTGCTCCAGATCCCCTTGTAAAGCCACCCCAACCTCTGGGAATGATGGTGGGTGCAAGCCTGTTGCAATGTCCATGGGGCACTTTCACATCTCCCAGGCTCGGGATGCCACCCCTGCAGAGCTGGCGGCACCTGGGAAGGTGCCGCAGGGCAGAGCCAGCCTTGGTTACTGGCTGCGGGAATGCATAGCCACACCAGGATCCAGCAGCAGCTCAGAAATGAGGGAAAACCGCATTAATTTTGCCAGGTGAGAGCAGAACCCAGAGCAACCATTGCTGCCAGGGCCACCCTGCCTGCCATTACCAGTGCGTGTCTCCTGCGGTGCTGCCGGGAACTGGGAGGCCCTGTGGCACAGCTGAGCAAAAAAAAAGCCCAACCCAAGCCGGGAGTTTCCCCGCGGTTTTCCCCTCTTTGTCTCCATTGTGGGAAAAGAGCTTAATTAACGTCTGCAGAGAGCAGGGAAAGCTCGGTGTAATTGCTAGGTATGATTATCGGTGGAGCGGAGGGTGCTCAGCAGGGTGGGAGGGACAGGCACAACCCACCTTCTTTGTATAAAATGAGGCATATCCGAGGCAGCCTCGCTTCCCAGCCAGCGAGCTGCCTCCCGGGACAGCCTGGAGGTGGCTATCGAGCAGCTCCACGTGCTCGCTGAGACCAGGCAGCACCTTCAGCACCTTCGAGGTCCCCTCCTCGCTGTAAACGCTGCCCATCGCTCATCCTGACAGCTGTTCCACACGTGCAAAAGTGCCACCGTGTCCATTTTCTGCATCCACAAAGCACAGTTTTGCATCTCCAGGAACGGGGTGAGGGTGAGGGGAGATATGGGAGCTTGGCCACCCTGGGCTTGGACAGGGGCAGGGAGAGCAGGCAGCTACAAGCTGGGTGAGGTACAAACCCCTGAAATTATGCACTGTAAAGGCACCCACTCTTGTTATTTTCAGGCTCTACTGAGCAGAGGGGGCCAAGGAATGGGCTTGAAAAGAGCAGCAAATGTTAAGCAGATGCTGAGGAGTGCTTTGTTCCACAGGCAGAGCTGTACTGGGAAAGGCAGGAGGAGGAAGAGCAACAGGGGCAGTGGTGCTGACTTCCTCCATGTGTTCACAGGAAACCATCACATCTCCTCTTGCACCGTGGCTTTGTTGCAGAGGAGGGTTGTGGATGAGAGCTTATCCTTGGAAATCATCACGATGCTGTGGAGGGGGCCACGTGGTGATTTCCCAGTGCTCTGGCCCCCTTGTCATAGTTCCCCCTGTCCCCAGCATTCCCACCACACAAGACAGGAGGAGGCCAAGGAGCAACACCCAGGCACACACTGCAACTGTAAATGCTGGAGAAGGTGCTTGGCAGCAGGGATGAAGCAGTCCAAGCCACTGAGCATGTAAATTAAATGGATATGGACCCCAGGAAGAGGAGATGAAGGAAAAAACAATTACATAGCCTGTATCAGCGAGGTGCTGCCACCCTACATACAGTCCTGACATTGCTTCTCCAGCCTCAGCTGGTGCAGAGCAGATCTCCCTGGAGCTGCCCTGTGCCTGCCAGGATGCAGCCAACACAGTGACCTCCACGCCAGCTCAGCAGAAATTTGGGTATCCCTAACAAGGGTCAGCTCTGGCTTGTAAAGGCACCTGGCCAAGAGTTTAAAACGCCACAAATGTAAAAACCCCCCTTTAAGGAAAGGCAGGAAATAATCTGGTTTTCTGGATGTAGATCCTCTTGGGATGTTGGGATCTGGAGGCAGGTCAATGACCCTGACCCAGAATGGGCCTGGCTGATGAGGCATTTACACTTAAAAAAGTAACTTAAAAGTATGTTTTAGAATCACAATTAGAAACCTTCCACTGCACCAGGCTCCTCCAAGCCTCATCCAACTTCCAGGAATGGGGCAGCCACAGCTTCTCTGGGCAACCTGTGCCAGTGTCTGATCCATGGGCTGCAGCAGCACCCTTCAGACCCTTAAGTCTGTTACAATAAAATGTGTTGTGGGTCTTCAGAGCCTCTTCCACATGTCGCTGCTCTGGAGACATCCCAAAAACTCCCACTAACTGCTGTGCATATGGGGCTGTGCAGGGCCAACATCTCCGCTGGTGGGATGGTGAGATGCTTAATGTGTGGGACTGGGAGCACTGGGAGCACTGGGAGCCCAGACTTCAGCCCATGTCTGCTGAGCCTTGTGCACGAGGTACAGAGACAGGTGAGGGAAAGGGCATGAGTGATGCCCAGATCCAGGATGGGAGACTCGGCATTCTCTGTCTCCCAAGGCTTTATCCTGGGATAAAGGATCACAGCTGGCTGCTGCATCGCCTTTATCCTTGGAGTGGCAGGGGGACAAAGCCCCTTGGAGCAGCCACATGCTCACACATCCGCAGGACAGGCTGTGCAGAGGCTGGTCTGGCTGAAGGAGAGTGATTCCCAAACAAAGAGGGATTTGCAGCTGGTTTGTGCAGCAGCATCCGGGCCAGCCCCAGCCTCCTCCCGCACGCTGCTCCGCAGCCTGGGCCGCTGATTGGAAACCCGAGCCTGCCATCACTCCGACAGCCAGGAATTATGCTGATGGATTTTTTATTATTTTTCCCCCCTCCCTGTGCTTGAATGCACTCAGCAAATATAAGCAAAAGGGGGAAAAAAAAAAAGAGCAAGAGAAAATCCAAACAGATTCAATTTTAGATACGGCGACAAAGCAAAATGGTTGCAGTGCAAAGAGGGAAGGCTAACGGGGGAAAAGCTCCTGCCTCAAGGAGGAGCTGGAGCTGTAAAGCTCCCAGCAGCCCTGAGGCTGCTGTTTATGATTTACAGGGTTGTAGTGACAAGGGGGGCATGTCCCATGGGGACCCGTCCCAAGCTGGGGGCACCAACAACCCCATGGAGGGCAGTGGGAGCTGTGGGGATGCAGGACAGGATTGGTGATGAAGTTCTTTGGCTTCATCAAATCCTTCCTAGTTTTAGAAAATGCATCCTCTGATGGGAAGTGAAGAGGCTCATTTTCTGTGGGGGGTGTGAAGGATTTTCCCAGAGGCCCCTGTAACAGCCTGTGCAAATGTGCTGCCTGGGAACGTTGTGTCAAAACCAAACCCCAAACTTGCCTTTCCGAAAAAGGCCCAAGTGAAATGCTGAGGATGTTCAACTTGATTTTGCAGCAAAGCTACTGGCACATCCAGGCTGAGGAACAGCTGTGGTTGACCCAAATGATACTTGTTTTAGACCAATTATTTATCTCAGTCCTGTTGCCTTCCCTGGCCTGCCTGACTCCCACCACTTGCTGCCTTCCCTCTGGTGGCTTGCAGCCTGTGGAGGCTGCCTGCCCCTTACTCCAGATGGTCCCATGTGCCACCAACCCCAGTGCAAACAGCCAGGTCCCTGCTCTGACCCTGCCCGGGTGCTGCTGGCACCTGGCACTGCTGCAAACCTGGCACCACCCTGGTGAAAGCAGCAGCACCGTAGCTGCACCTGCACCCAGCCCTCTCCATCCTTGTCCCAGTGAAAGCACCACAGCCATACCCACACTCACTTCTCTCATCTTTCCTGTCTCTGTGCCATGCCCACTGTCCCTGGGAATGTCTCTGGCTCTGGGGAGGCAGAGCATTCAGAGAGCATCCAGCAGCTGAGAATAAGGACCAAAAATGGAGGAAGTAATATAGGGGAACAAAATGAAATGAAGCAATTATCCCTGCTCTGATACTTTCTAATTAAGGAAAGTGTCACCCGTATTAAGAGGCCATTAATTCATTGTCATAAGTCACCACCAGAGTGCAAGTACCAAAACCGTGCCTGGGCCAAGGGGAGTGGAGCAGCCTCCCCTCCTCCTCGCACCACAGGCTCCAGCCCCGGCCACAGGGCTGCTCATGGATTTCTGCAGGAAATGCCCTGTCCCCACACCCTGGCTTGTGCTTTGGTGTGCTCTGCCATGATGCTCAGCCTATCCCAAGCAGGGATGAGCCCATCCACCTCCACCTGCATCCCTGTGACTGCACGCTCTGCCCTGTGGGCTCCAAAGAGATTTGTGCAAAGCATGTGGTGAGTTCTCAGCAGAGATCAGCTCTTGGCTGCTCTGGGGAACCAAGCCACCAAAGAGCTGCCCAAATATCTCCAGCCCAGCGGTCAAGGCCAGCATTTCCTCCTGCATCACCTCCCATTAACAGCCAGCTCTGTCTTGGCAGCCTCTCATTACGTATTCTGCATGGAGGGCCCCACATCAGCTTAATTAACAAGGTAAGAAAAACGGGACCTTTGAGGAAATCTTAATTATATTATCCATCTCACCCTGAGTGGCACCTGATCCATCCCAACACTGTTTTCAAGTTCATTAGCAATAAATCAAGATTGATTAGTCCTGGATGTGCAGCAAGAACACACTGGAGCGGAAGACTTCTGCTGCCATTGCTGCGAGACTCTGTGTGTGTTCCCAAGGCCTGTCTTGTCCCCCAGCACCAGGCAGTAGGATGGGGACCAGGGCTATGGGATGAGGCAGAGGGAGGTGTGCCAGAGCTGGGATGTGGCTTTCAGAGCATCCCAGGAGTGGCTGTTTCACTGTGCCCCTGCCACATGCTGGCACCGCACTCTTCCCTGGGGTGCTCTGACTTGGAGCAGCACACAGGCAGCCCTTCCAGGCTGCTGCACCCTTCCAGGGATGAGGCAGCCACAGCTACTCTGGGCAGCCTGTGCCAGTGCCCCACCACTCTCACAGGGAAGAATTTCTTCCTAATATCCAACCTAACCCTGTCTTCTGCCAGTTTAAAGCCATTCCCCCTTGCCCTGTCACTTCATGCTCTTGTTCAAAGTCACTCAGCTCCTTTAGGCACTGAAAGTGGCTCTAAGATCTCACCAGAACCTTCTCTTTTCCAGGTTTACCAACCCCAGATTTCTCAGCCTGTCTTGATTGCAGCAGCCCAGCCCTTGGAGCATCTTTGGGTTCATACTCTGGACTCACTCCAGCAGCTCCACAACCATCTGATGGGATCCCCAGAACTCGAGGCAGCACTGCATGTGGGGTCCCTCCTGAGCAGAGCAGAGGGGGACAAACCCCCCTCCCTGCTGCCATGGTGCTGGGGATGCAGCCCAGGACAGGGTTGGCTTACTGGGCCGCCAGCACGTGTTGCTCATGTCAAGCTTCCATCCAATGAGTTGGGGTGGTTTGTAATCCTCCCTGTGCACCTGATGGGATGACAGGGTCCTAATTAGATCGAGTGTGAGATCCTCTGGGGACAGGCATTCCAATTTAAACCGGCTCCACCTCAGCAGAGCCAGTGGCAGGCACTGCCACCTCTGTGCCCAGCTCACCGTGTCCCCCCACCCCACTCAGGCAGGGACAGCACAGGCTGCCTTCAGCACCCACTGTGAATTTCAGGGTCGGAGGAATGGGGAGCATTCCCTGCATCAGAGCCACAATCAGCAGTACTTCAGAGCTGGAGGTGTTTACATCATCAAGGCAGGCTCAGTAATTACTCAGATGAATTTGCATGCATTTTCTATGGGCATCTCTGCTGGCTTTTTAATTTTCTGCTTGAAAACTTTGCTGGAATCTGCAAACTGCCTCTGCCACTGGGAAGGGATTGCTGGATTGTTCCTTTCTAAGAAGATGCTGAACGTAACTCCTGATGCCAGTGACACATTGGCCCTCTTATTAAAAAAATTTTCTGCCAAATAAAATGGCAAAAAATTTATCAGAGACAGGAGTTGTGTGGCCATTGCCTGCCCCTGTGCCCTGGTGCTGCTGCCTGCATCCTCCTGCCTGCTGCAGGGGACTGACTGAGGCTTGCTGGTGTTTTCTGTTTACTTTAATTGTTGTCTGGTTTTAATATTGCATGAATTGATTCATCTGTGTTTCATTGTCAGCACTGTTTGTTTTGGGGCAGTGCCTGGAATATCACTGGCAGATAAGTGCTGGACAAGCAGAAGGTATTTTTCTTGCTCAGCAAAAGATGAGGAGTGACCAAGCTGTGCCTCAGCCCGAGAGGATCCTGAGCAGCATCTGCCTCCAGTTCCCAGGGTCCTGGTGCAATACTCACCACCCCAAGTTCTCTCCCGTGAGGAGGACTGTCCTTCCTTGGATCCACCATGCAGATGCATTTCGCTGTATGCCCAGGGCTACTGAAGTCAAAACCATGTCAGGGCTCCTCTGGGTGCATCCCTGCTGCCTTGGGCAGCCCTGGGTGCCCCTTGGACAAGCCATGGGCATTAGGTGGCACCAGACACTGCCAGAGCAGCAGTTCAGAGTCAGCCTGGAAAGATGCTCTGCTCTCACCATCACCATCCTCATGAGAACAAAGACACAGAGCAGGGGACTGGGGGCAGGACAGCATCCTCCTGCCAGCCCTGGGAATATTTTTTCACCCTGCTCCTCCACTTCATCCTGTGCTGGTGGGTCTCAGAAAGACACCTGAACAGGGGCCATGGCTGGGGCTCTGGCCGAGTGCAATTGGTCGGGTTTCTGCTTTCTTCCGTGCCTTCTTTCTTCCATGCTGAGGAGCTGGAGAGAGCCAGCTGATCTTCAGGAGCACAGCAAGGGGCAGCTGGGCTTTGGGGCAGGATCTGGGGGGAACCCTGCCTTATCCAGAGGGTCCGGGGCAGCCCCAGCACTGATCTGTGCACCCCAACTGCATTCCAAGCCAAACCTCCTCCAAATTACTGCATGAGCCCAGCTGGAGCCTGGAGAAGACGTTTCTCCCTGTGCAGCTCCCAAGCTCTGGAGACAAGCTCAGCGTCTCCCTCTAACGATGTGCGAACACCTGCAGCCTGATCTGCTGTTCGGGCTTCTGGCCCCTCCTCACCCCGCAGCTCCCTGTGCCTCCCCACCGCTCCCACTGCCCCCCGGCTCCCCACCAGGACAGAAACAAACCCCACCGTGGGGAAGACAGGCTTTTTCCTGGGTTATTTTTCCCTTTTCTTGAAACTTAAAAAATTCTCCCCGATCTGTTGCTCGTGAGTCTCCGGTGAGGTGAGAAGAGAAAATTTTGCTGCATATTTGAAAAGGTCAGTATGGAAACAAGAGGAAATTCTAATTCCTGTGTCCTGGGGTACTGGGGGCTACACAGAGCAAAGCCTTGGAGCTGCTTCCCTGCAGATGGAGCTGAGGGTCACAGACCCCTGACCCACAGGCAGAGAGGGAAGATGTTCAGCCTAGCATGGAGGCATTTAGGGCTGTAGACATCTCCTGAGCATCCCCAGGAAGGACTGGAGGGACCAAACTCATGGGTCAGGTTCAGGTGTGGGAAGAGTCAGAAGAGCAGTGAGTTAAAATAACAGTCTCTAATTTATTATCAGCAGAGAAGCAGGCGGGAGGGTGCCTGGCCAGGGGGCACCGTGACCTGCTTCCACATCCCAATGCCCCAGGGGTTTTGGGGTGCTGCTGTTTTTGGACCCCCATGACCCACAGCCCTACCCTCATCACTTGAGGTGGAATGTGGGGAGGTGACAGCATCCACTCTGGCCAAAAATCCTGATTTACACATGGATTTTCCTTATCTGCCCACAAGGGCAGTCAGTAGCTCTGTGTGGGAGAGTTTGGGATGTGGGGGTGTAACAGCAAACACTTTCACCGTAATGATGGTGAAGGTCATCAGGAAGGTGCTTGGCTTTGGTGGCACCATCGCCAGCCCTGGGGCAGGAGGTCAGGACAAGAACCTGCCAATGCCTGGATGAGCAGAGCTCTGCAGAGCTGGTGGGAGCATGGGCCAGAGCAGGACCAGGCATGGGGGCTGGGGGGGAGCTGGCACCCAGTGTTCCCCCAGCCCCACCCTGGGCAGCACCCATCACCACCAGGCAGCACCCCTGCCTGCTCCCCCCAGCCCCTGTGCGGGCTCCCCCTCTGCCTGCGGATGAAGGACGAGCTCCTGGCACAGCTTCTGCCAGGCCATGGCCCCTGCCCGGTGCATCCACCCTGCTTTCACTCCTGGATTTTCCAGCTCTGATGACTCAGCTCCCTTTTTAACTCACCACGTGGAGCTGGGTGCTGGGGTCTTGGCCTGTCTTTGAATTTTTTGGCTGGTTTTATCATCTTATTTGCTACTGATAACGTCACCTCCCCGGACGCTGGAAGACAGCCCAGTCTGATGAGGAAACCAAAGCTCCCTAAATAAGCTCCGAGGCGTGGACATGAGTTGCTGGGTGCTGGGATGTTGCCCAAGTGCATAATGCTTCAGTGTCCTGCACATGGCTCCGAGCTGTCCCTGGAATCACTGCGTTCCCTTTCTCCACAGCGCTGAGCCCTGCCTTTTGCCATCTCCTTTTTTCCATCTCTTTCCCTGTGAACCGTCAGGCTCAGGTGGATGGAAGTTCATCATCTGTCCCAGCATCTGGTTTGCTGATTTTCCTCCAGCCAAGAGCAATATCTGCTGGAAGAAACCTTCCATCCCTGCACAGGAATGTATTCCTTTAAAAGAAAGAGAAGGAAGAAGCAGGAGAGGAGCCCTGGAGTGTCTGGGAAGCTGTCTCTTCTTATTCCGAGCGTGTGGCTCAGGTCTCGTATCGGCGATGCACAGCCCATCCCAGCGGAGCTCGGTTCACAGTGTTGGTGCAATCTGCCAAACAGACGGATCAGCTAGGAGACATTTCCAAAAGAAGCTGGAACAAGGTGGGAGAGGAAGGAATAAACAGCCTGCAGGGTGGCATGTCGCAGCTCACCCACTGCCAGCCCCGGAGAATCTCTTCCCTTCCACGCAAAAGGCCACTGACAGATTTGGGCTGTGTGTGGCAGCCTGGCCCTGTGCATCACAACTCCCCCCTGTGCTCCCTGAACGGCCCCACAACCCATCCCTGTGTGCCACAGCCCAGCCCCGGAGCCTGCCCCTGCCCCGCTGCCCCGTTGGCCCTACCTTGGCTGAGCAGCTGCAGGTTCCGCACCTCCTCGCGCACCTGGAGCTGCAGGACCTGCTGCAGGACCTCCTGGCGCTGCGTCTCCAGCGCGATCCCCATGCGCTGCAGCTTCTCCCCGTTCAGCCGCAGCAGCGCCCGGCCTGCAAACACGGAATGGCTCGGTGCCCCAGCAGCCCCGTGGAGCTGGGGGGTGGCTCCAGGAAAGGGCAACACAAAGGGGAGCCCATCATCAGGAATGAGGAGGGAGTGCCCTCTCTCACTGCCTGGAGTAGTGCGTGGAGTGACAGGATGAGGAGGAATGACTGGCAGAGGAGAGGGTTAAACGGGATATTGGGAAGAAATTCATCCCTGTGAGGGTGGTGAGCCCTGGCATGGCTTACCCAGAGAAGCCGTGGCTGCCACATCCCCGGAAGTGTTCAAGACCAGGCAGAACAAGGCTTGGAGAAACCTGGTCTAGCAGAAGGTGGAGTGCCCATGACAAGAGAGTGGAATGAAATGAGCTTTAATGTCCCTTCCAACCCACACCATTCTGGTTCATGACCTCACTTTCAGAGAGCACCAGGTGGCAGCTCATGTGCCCAGCCTCTGACAGGGGCTGCACTGCAATCATGTAACCCATCCCTGCAGGCTGCAGCTTCCCATCTCTCCGCTCCACCTCCCACATGAGGAGATGTTTCCGAGCGCGGGGTCCCCTCGCGGGCTGCTCGTCCCGGGGGAGGGGGGTGCCCATCACAACGCATTAGCGCTCCGGTCCCCAGCGAGCCACTTCCCTCCAGTCTGGGGCTATTAGAGGAGGGATTTTAATCCAGCTTTTGTCCTTGCTTCCCAGCGTACACTCGCTAATGCTGCCTTTGTTGCCTGAGCAAGGGCTGGCTGAGATCTTGCATTAGGATTTTGCATCCCCCCCAGGCAGCTCCTGCCCTCACTTCCCTGCCACAGTCCCCTGGCCCTGGCAGAGCTCAGTCTGGCCTTGCACATAGTGAAATTGGACTGGAATGATGCTCTTACACAGAGGTCAAAGCCACTCTCCCCAGGGAGCAAACGAGAGGGAGCAGATCCTAGAGGTGAGTCTCCTTGAAGGACTTGATTGGGAGTTGGATTTGGACCTGGACAAAGACCTTTGAAACTTGGACTCCAACTGGGCAGAGATTTTTCTCTTCTGCAAAAATTTTCAGTATTTAAAAAACTTTAAAGATTTTATTATTATATTAAGCTAGCGGATGAGAAGACTCTTCCCTGTCTTATAAACCAATTTAATAATTTTAAAGGACCTCCAGCCTGTCCTGGAGCTCACTCTGGTGGCAGATGCCTCCTGCATCAATGGGTCAGTGTCACTGTGTCCCCTGCTCTCACCTTGGCTGCATCTAATGGGGAGAGAGGACGGAAATGGGAGGTATGTCCATCCTCTGGACCTCCAGTGTCCAAACAGCCTTTCCCAGGAGCACGTGCTAATGGCAGATAGTCCGGAGGACACACTGTACCTGTGATGGCGTGGTGCGAGAACGCCTCGACGTAGATGAGATAGTTGTGGGGGCAGTGCTTCTTCAGCCATTTGCACACATCCTGCTGGGTCCACAGCACCACTGGCTTGACCAGGCTGCCCAGCGTGGGGCTGGTGTGGTAGATGCCATAGTGGTCACAGCCACGGACCTGAGGGGAGTGGGAGGGGAGAGCATTAGTTGGATTCAACCCTGCGAGGAGGAAAACGGAAATCAGTCCATGGGGATGGGAGAGATGCTGGTTGTCTGCACAGGATTGTGGTGACGCTGGCAGACCTTGGCTCCACTCCCTCTGGCATCTCTGGGCTCACCCCAAAATCAGAGGAACCAGTAAGGGAAGCAGGGAGAGTGGAGATGGGAGGTCAAATTCATTGTCCTGCCATATGTAGACCCAACGCTTTAAACTTCCCAGCCCTCCTGCTGCAGACAAGAGACCCAGCTCCCCTCCCCTACGCATGTCCCAGCCCAGCAGAGCATTGCACACGCTCAGGAGATGTCCCGGGGGATCCTCAGGGTCCCCACCTCATCAGGCAGAGATGGGCATTTGCTGGAAGCTCTCAGTGGGGATGAAGCCAGTGAGATCCTGGGAACTGGGAACACTACCCCCAGGGCAGTGGGAACTGGTGCAAAGCCACCCCCACCAGATGTTGGTACTGGTGCAAACTCATCCCCACCAGAAGTCCCCAGGAAAGCAGCCAGCAGCCAGCTGGTGCCCTGAAGAACAAAGGACTCTCCCTTTCTCTCCCTCTCAACCCCCTTCAACCCTGAGCTGACTGGTCACAACAAGGCCCTTCAGCCTTGCAGGTGTCTAAGGCCACCTCTGAATGCTACAGCCTGTTCCTGGGGTGCTGCTCTGCTCAGAGACACCCAGGATAAAGCAGGGTCACAGTCCCCAGCACCCCAGTGTGTGCTGGCCACCCTCCACCACCTGCTGAGCTATGCCGTGCACAGCACCGAGTTATGCCCTCAGGGAGATGGGGCTTACCTGACAGCATCCCTCCATCCCACCTTTCCTCCCTCCAGCTGTCTGCTGCAGTGGCCAGTCTCACTCTGAGCCACCCAGCCTCACTCTGAGCCGCTTGGCAGATCCATTTTCTCTCCCCCATCACAGCTACTCTGGCCTCACAACGTTGTTGCAGCCTGGACTTATCTCATACAGAGCAAATCACACATCTTGAGCTGTGACTGCACAGTGAAGCAAGCCTGCTTCTCCTAGGGAATCTTCCAGGTTGGCTGGGAAACGGGGCTGGAGGACGCAGGAATCTCCCTTTCCCTGCTTTTAGCACCCAGGAGAGATTGGTGAGCTCTCCACTGCTGCTGATGCTGAGACTTCATCGTGAGCAGCACAGGCAAACATTGCTGCTCCAAAGCATCCACTTGTGCCCAAGCTGCTGGGATTGTCCTGGGCTGGATCACAGCAAACTGGGGTGGAAAAGGCATCCTTGCTTCCCACAACACAGGGGGACTGGACTGCCAGGGCTCACCCGTGCCCCGGACACGGCAGGGACAGAGCAGGAATAGCAGCTGATGCACGACACCAGCATGGGAAAGGTCGACAGCGTGTGGCCCACGGTGTGCCAACATCGACCTCTTCGTGTGAACACTGGCTAATTAAGCATGTCTAATAGAGGAGCAGGGATAATTAGTGTAAGAGGGACTCCAGACATCCCGCAGTTACTGAAACTAATGACACATTCCTGAGACGTGCTGCAGAAGAGGCAGTGGAGGGCAGCTGGGCCGGGAAGTGCTCCCTGCCCCGTGCCAGGCATTGCCATGGAGACTGGCCAGCCTGGTGGGGCTGCTGCCTGTGCTCAGGGGGGCGTTTGAGCTTGGAAAGGAACTGTTCCTCAAGCAGAGCTCCTTGGGAACATTCAAGCAAGAGGGAAGAAGGCGAAGTTGGGAGGCTGTACATTAATAAGCCAGGAGTCCGTCTCCAAAGCAGATGGAAAATCCAATAGACAATGCAGAGGATGCAGTTTCTGAAGCAAACCCTCACCTTTGGGGGAGACCCCGGCAGCTGCCCGGCTCCACCAGACGCACCCCGGGAGTCGCCTGCCTGCGGGAGCAGCCCCAGCCCACGCCGGCTGCGCGGCTCCTTCACACTTGGCTGAGCGCGCCGGAGAGCGAGCCGTGGGGAGGAGGAGGAGGAGGAGGCGGCGGCTGTGATTTGCTCTGGATTCACTAACGGGTGATGATGAGAAGCGGAGGGGCTGGGGGGAATAACAACCAGCTTCCCGGGAGCTTACGGCGAGCTTCCCACAGCTATTATCCAACTAACCCTCCGAGGCACGAGGGAAGAGGTGACAAACAACTGGCAATTTCCCTGGGCACGCACACGGCTGCACGCGCACCATTCATCAGACACAGCCCTGCACCGGGGACCATCCCAGCATCCCTAAATCCCTCTATCCCTCTCTACCTGCTGAGCGTGCATTCCCTGCTCCCCATGGAGGGTCCCCAGGTGAGCCCCTGCGCTCCCCACAGGGGCAGGGGAGGTGTAAGGGATCATGGGTTTGTTTTCCAGCCGGCTGAGCCGCGCTGTCTCTCTGATAAACTCTCAGCCGTGAATATCGAGCGCCGGTGAGGAGGAGAGCAGGCAGGAAGGCTGGGAGGCTGCTCTGGCAGGAAGGCAGGAGGTGGCTGGGGGAACCGGGGGGTAGGAACTGTCCCTGGGCACTGCAAGGAGCAACTTGAATCATGTTCCTTTGCTCTGGCATTTTTCTTCACTTACAAATTAAGAACCTTTCACTAAATCCTTCTGGGCAGCACATAGAGGTGGAGGAGGGAGAACCATGATAAGCCACAGCTGGAGAGCGGCTGGTGTGTCCCCATGCAGGAGCCACCTCGAGGTGATGGGGCAGTGCCACCAGCACACAGGACATTGTCTCCCCTGGATCTGCTGCTCCTGAGAGCATCATGACCATACCCATCCCTGTGGGGTCCCTGCTCCCTTCTGAAGCCAAACCAGACAAGCCCTGTGATACAAAAGCATCTCCATGTTGGCAGCTGGAAGCCAGGCAGCTGGATTTCCCACTTCCTTTCCAGCATTCACTGTCTGGATGTGCCACCTCTGAACCCCACTCCCAGGGTGTTAAGGAGGGGCTGGGAAGCACCAGGAGCCACCTGCAGGGATGATATTCCTTCCTGTGTCTGTGCAGCAGTGAATGGATGGAAACCTTTGGCTCACAGCCTCCACAGTACAATAAAGTTTCAATTTTAGGAAGACAATGATTCAAACCTGGCTAAGAGACACACACAGGCGCTCAGTGATTTTAAGGCATTATAAGGAATTTGGCCCTGGCATACTTAATGCAAAATGGTATTAAGTCCCAGCTCCAGGTGGGAGGGCAGGTGATGCACAGAGGGGAGGTGACACAGACAGCTCACCCCAGCACAGCCCGAGGCCTAATGAAAACACACTATGATGTTTATCTATGTTACTGTAACTAAACGCCCAATAATCATGAGGACTTTCAGCAAAACAAGATCTGAAGGCCTGATCCTGCAGGGAAAGAGGAGATGCTCCTGCGGGGGTCCATGGTCTGGCAGGCACAAGGAGCTGTGTTCCCCTTGGCATGGCGGGGGTGGGGGTACCTGAGAGCCCTCGGTGCCCGGCTGCCGCAGGAGTTTGACGGCGCGGCCGCTGTCGGGGCGCTGGCTGCGGCCGTCGTGCCAGGTGAGGCTGCTGCCCGGGTTGCGCTGCAGGCGGTAGCTGAGGTTTTCGGCCGACACCGTGTGCTCCAGGAGGCTGCGGCAGAAGCTGAAGTGAGCAGAGGCGGCAGCGGCGGCTGCAGAGGGAAGGGGGGTGAGACACGGCCATGGTGCCCATCCACCCCATGCCTGGGCACCCAAAAGCGCCTTTTCTGCCCCACGGGACCCGCTGAGCTCAGGCTGTGGGCCCCTCTCTCCAAAAACCCCCCGTTCCTGCCTTCCTTTCCCATTGCCAAGAAGGAAATCCACCAGCCCAGGAACCGCCAGCTGGCGCTGGGATCCAGCAGGCACCCGACAAGATGTTTGCCCACACAAACCCCTCACGAGTGACGTTTGTTTTGACACCCGCCAGCCGAGCAGACGCGGGACCTGCAGCTGATCCCCGACGTGGTGAGAGCCTCCTGCTTGTCACTGCCACTCTGCTGGGACAGGAACCGGGAGGAGGCCCAGGGAAGCTGCTCCCCATGGTCCAGGCTGACAGCAAACTGCCACCACTGAGGGAAGGGGAACAGAGAAACCCTCCCTGGGCAGCCTGGTGGAGAAGGGAATGCAGGCTGGTCCCCCAGCACAGATCATGGGTGCCTGGGGACAGCTACTGTGCACTCCAGTGATGGCCAAACACACACCAGCCCTTCAGTAATGACCAAGAAGAGACATTTACCCACAACAAGTGCTTTTTCTCCCTTATTCATAGAATCATAGGATATCCTGAGTTGGAAGGGACCCACAAAGGTCATCAAAGTCCAATTTCTTGTGTTTTAACAGTCTAGGGGTGTTGGGGTTGCAACGAGGTTGCAAAGGTTTCCTTTGAGGGGGGCTGAAGGGACCCAGCTGCCATAGGAGGAGGGTGAGTGGGTATTAGGGGCTCACGCTCTGTCTGCTCCGGATAAAAGCCAGACAGCTTGACATAAGCAGCTCTGATCTGTGGAAGCAAAGACTGGAGCATCCCCCAGCTCACCTGCTCCCACCATGGGGAACCAGGCAAGTCATGAACCACCTCCAAGAGGAGAGCAGCACCCAAAGGAGACCCACTTCCAGGACAAACCACCCTGGGAGAGCAGGAGGGCTGGAGAAATCCTGATGCAGCTCGTTTTCCTAGTTAGTGGGTTTTAAGAGGGAAGAGGTTTCGAAGAGACCACTCAAGTACACCTTTATGCAATAGTAGAACAACTGGCCAAAAAAAGTCAAAATAGAGCAGAAAAGCACTGTCCCAGGATACCCAGACCACATCACACAGTGTTGTTTCTTAAACACACCCAGCAGGAAGCATTGCAATGGGGAAACTGAGGCAGGGGAACTGTCTGATGGCTGGGGAAGTGATTTTAGAGAAAACAAAGTGGAGGGAGATCCATGGAGAGGCTCAGTGGGAAGCAGAGGCAGGACTGGTAGGGGTGGTCTCTGCGCCTGTCCTGGGAGATGGGGATGTCTCTGATGACTTCCAACAGTCTCAGACACGCTGAGCCTGGCGGGTGAGGAGCAGAGCAGGCTGTGCTCCCTCCAGCCAGGGATGGCTGAGATGCCACTGTCCTGTCCCTGGCACCCTGAGCACTGTAGCTGTGCTGGGATATCTCTGAGCTGGAACCTGCCCATCCCGCTGGGTGCTGTGGCAGATATAAACCTGGCAGCTCTGGAGGGGCTGGGGCCAGAGTTGTGTCCTTCAGCTGTGCCAGGGCTTCCCCAGGACTAGAGGGGGTAGAGGGAAGGGGGCTCTGGCCATCACCAGGACCCATATCCGTAGGGAGCTATGGAGCATCTGCCTCCAGCAGCAGGACATGGGCATCTCTGCTCCTGCAGCAAACTCTGCTGGAGGCAACACCCGGAGCGGGAGCAGATGGGAAAGAGGGGTGAGAGCTGAAAGGAAAAACGAGCCGGGAAGAGAGGCAGGGAGCTTCGGGGCCATGGCTCCCCACTGGAGCAGGCAGTGGCTGCCTTGCAGCCCAGAGGCCCCGGCTCCAGCAGCTCCTCCACAGTCTCAGTTTCCCCAACCCAGCCCTTGGGTCCCAGCTTTCCAATCACCTGGCAGCACTCGACATGGGACGGTAGGGAGGGTGAGCAGGGCATGTGGGAGCATTTTGGAGCAAGGAAAGGATGGGGACAGAGGAGCCCCGTGTCAGGACAGCCCTGGGCTGGCTCCGCACAGGGACATGGGGGTGACATCCGACACGGGCTCTCCTCTCCTTTGCGTGCCCTGCACAGGGAGTAGCCACAGCATTCCCAGGAGCAACCAGCCGCCCTCCATCCCCTCTGCCCCTCTCCGCCAAGCCCGAGGCTGTGCCCTCCGGCCAGGAATCCACATGCAGCATCTCCCCCCAGGCCCGCTGGCCCCACAGCCCGCCGGCCATGCCCTGAAGACCCCTCACCTGGCTCGGGTGGTCCCTGCGAGCTGCGGATGGTGGAGACGCAGCAGAGGGATGGCCGGCCCTGCTGCATCTCGGCGGGAGGAGGGATGCGCGTGAGCGCTCGGCACCGCTGTCACGAGTGCGGCTCCATCCCTGCCTCCCCTCATACCTCGTCCACACCTGACTGATTCCCCCGAACGCCTCCCTCCCACTGCCTCTGAGCACCGGCTGCACGCTCATCCCAGCTCCGGGCGGCCCCGAGCCGGTCTCACGCAGAGAGGGGGGTGAATTACACCCCCTCCCCGCTGCCCCGTGGGCGTTTGATCCGGAGGGATGCTCGGTGCTTTCCTCTCGTGCTCCCGCCTAATCCCGCGGCAGGGCCGGCTGGCACTGGGATGGACAGGATGCCTGGGGGACTGCTGCAGGGGACACTGGACCCAGCGGCCACCAAAGTGTCCAAGCGGAGCCACGGCACGAGTGTGGCAGTACCGGGGTCACCGGTGGCTTAGGGCAGTCGGGCGCAGGAGGAAGAGTGAAGGAGGGTGGTGATGAACAACCTCAACGGGAAGGGGCCGCAGGGCTCAGTGCGGGCTGCACCTGCTCCCGGCCAGAGCTCTCATGGCTGTGGTGGTGTTGGGGTCCGGGCAGAAGCGGGGTTCCCGCAGAGCAGAGGCTGTGCTGAATCCTGAAACGGGAATGCTGGAACATCCAGGCTGGCTGAGCCCGAGCTGGCGTGGGGAGGGGAGAGCTCAGCTCAGGTCCCCAAACAGCCACTGTGACCCCACTATTCCACGTCCCTGCCAGCTGGTCTAGGGTCCCTGTGCCCTGTCTGCCTGCCCCCGTGAGGGACACCCCACTGCCTCCTTGCCTCCGGGGAATCGCTGCCGGCTCGTTTCTATGGCTCTTTGATCCATTTTGGGCATCTCTCCAGGCACGCAGGAGGGGGAGGCCAGGTCCGGGTCACCTCAGGGAGACCAGCAGCGGTGGGACAGGGTCTGCAGCAGTGGCAGGGACAGACGCCGCTCCCTCCCCTCGCCAGGGACAACGCTGCTCCCGCTCCGTTCCCTCTCCAGACACTTTCATGGCTGGTGAAACGTGAGCGCTGGAGAGGCTCCGAGCAGCAGCAGCTGCTGGTGGGGAGAGGGACGGGAAACCTCCCGGGGCTGGGCACCTCGGGGCAGGATGTGGCGACATTCCCCGGCAAAAGCATTTCCATGTGGGTGCCGAGTTGGCCCGGGCTGATCACTACCAGCAAACCGGCTGCCCGGGGACTTTCCGCGGATGCTTCCTGCTCGCAGGTGACCAGGACCTGCCCGGGGGACACGGTGGCAGGCAGCCAAGCAGGGGCAGGCAGGGGCACAGCGAGGGGAGCCAAATGCCTGGACAGGCAAAGACTGCCTGACTCCTGCCCTTCCTCTGCCACCACTTCTCAGCATAGCCTCAGGAACATCCCTGCGTCTTTGATGGCATCACGCCTGCGGTTGTCCCACAGCCCTGCCCTCCAGATGGGGCCATGTCTGCCGGCAGCTGCAGTGGGGGCAGTCTTCCCGGGGTCAGACAGGCTTCCCGGGATTAATGGGAGAAGCTTGAAACAAGCTTCACTAGGAATGAAATCACTTTGCTGGTTTGCCTGGCTGCCCGTGTGTGATGACCCTTAGGGGTGGGTCGTCGCACCGCATTTGGGAGGGAAAGAGACATTTAGCACCAAATATAACGAGGGATTTGCTTATAACTGGAGGTGGATTCGGGGAGCTGGTCGTCTCTCTCGTGTTCCTGCAGGCAGGTGAAGGGTGGATGGTACCAGAAGTCTCTGAGGACTCCTAAGACTCTCTGAGGACCTAGGGAATTGGCTCAGTTCAGGAAGCAGCTTTGTGAAGAACTCATCCTGCTTTTAGTGGCATCTGCATGAGCCACGAGCTCAGCTGGCACTGCCATTGCCCTGGTCCCCTCTGTCCCTTCCATGTGGTTTCACCCTGGTGCAGGGCAGAGCTGTTGCTTGCACTGGTGGAGCCTCCCGGGATGATCATTCCAGTGATGCTCTCTGGGATCCCCCAACACATCCCATCTTTGAAGCTGTGCCTATAGGATGGACCATGTCCTGCCCTGAGCCATTCCCTAAGATCTGAAGAAGATGAAACCAGACTCAAAGAGGACTGACACCCCCTCCAGCCTCTCCAGATTCCCCCGGAGTGTGGATCACCCACACTTGGCTCAGGCCCTGGTGCGATGAGCATCACCCCAGCGCTTCCCTCCAAATTCTCCGCTTGCAGAGATGAGATGGGAGCCCCACACAGGGACGGAGCTCAGGCTGGTGGCTGCCCACTGCTGGTGCCTCCCGAGGACAGAGGAGGAAGGGAACAAAAGGCAGATGTCCTTTCTGTGCTCCCTGCGCAGCACGATGGGTGCCCTGGGCACACGCTGAGGGAGTGGGCACAGTGTTTGGAGGGAATGTGCATGCCTTCGGGATATCTGTGCTCATGAGACTCCCATGGGTACTGCCAGGAAGTCCCTGAGCACCCCATGACAGAGGACTTCTGTAGGGTTGGCCAGTGTGAGAGTGTGGGGTGAGGGCAGCGGACAGGACTCCCGGTGGCTCTGGGCAGGTTCTCCTGGCAGGAGGCAGGTGTGGGAGCCCACAGGCACGGACACCCCTCCCTGCAGTGAGCCCCCTTCCGCCTTGACGTGCTCTTCCCAGGGGTCCTGCCCTGCTCCAGCACCCCCAGGCCTGCCTGCCCTGTCCTCACACCTGCATCCCTTTTCTCGAGCCAAATTTTCCAGCCCATTTCATTGGTACACCACAATACCAGGGGTACGGCACGGGGACAGACTCTCCCTGGAATGGGGGAATAAAGGGGAATGTGGAGGGACTGACTCCCGGGATAGAGAGGACAGCACTGGGGGTCGAGGGCAGGCAGACCCCCGGGATGGAGGGGCCAGCACCGCGGGAGGGATGAAGAACAGACCCCCGGCATGGAGGGGGCAGCACTGGGGGATGGAGGACGGGCAGACCCCCAGCATCGAGGAGAGATGGAGGGCAGCCCCCCGGATGGAGTGGATCCCCAGGTCCGTGCCCGCCGCGATCGCGGCTGGGGCAAGCGCGTCCCGCCGCGCACCTGAGCCCCCCCGCCCGCGCCCGGTACCTTCCATGTCCTTGGGCCGGCCGCAGCTCATCCTCCGGCAGCGGCGCCGCGCTCGGGCGGGGNNNGGGGGCGGCGCCGCGATCCGCCACCCCCGGGGGCTCCGCCCGCCGCCGGCCCCGCGCTGCCGCCCGCCCCGAGGATCCCCGAGCATCCCCCGATCCCTGCCGGGGCTGCGGGCATCACCCCCCCCCGATCCCTGCCCGGGGCATCATCCCCGCTGTCTCTCTCCAGCTGGGGGAACAGGTCCCTGGGGACACCAGGGTGCAGCGGGCACCATGGACAGGTTTTTGGTCATGTTTGCAATGGGCACAGAGCGGAAAACCCCTGGTTGTTCCCTCCACCCCAAATGTCTCTCCTCTCCCCGACCTCCAGCTCCCTGGATGGGAGAGGCAGAGGAGGGTGCTCACCCCCGTGGGGGCTGCATGAGCTCTGGTGGGTGGTCTCAGCATGAGTGGGTACCCACCAAACCTCACTGGTGCTCGGCTCACCAGCACGGAGCAGAACGGTGTCACCAGCACCCGTCACTACACTGGGGTGGCAATCCCACAGATATTTTTGTGGGTGCCTGCATTCAGCTGTCACACCTGACCCAGACAGAGACTGTCACTGCCGGCCCCTGCAGCCACCAAGGGACTGGGGTCTGGCTGTGCACCCTGTGTCCATCCCGCACAGGGCTGGGAGAGGGGTGGGAACACCTCTGGCTGCCCAGGACAGGGACAAGCAGGTGTGCTGTGATACTCCACCTTTGCAAGGGTTCCCTGTCACTGCAGCACAGGGCAGCATTCTCACCCCTGTTTTAAGAGGAAGAACACTCAGCTTAAGCACATTGTGTGAGGATCACTGCCCTGTGGGCTGGGGAGGTGCAGCAGGTGGCAGTGACCTTGCACAGCCTTGTGCAGGGTTTGTGTGGCTGTTCATCAGCCTTGCATAGCTGCAGCATAAAACCCTCTTGGATCCGTGCTGTGCAGCTGTGTGTGTAAGAGTGAAGCACTTGCCAAAACTAAATTCAGCTCCCCAAATCAATAGGAGCTTTCCAAAATTTTGGATGCTCAATCAGGCGCTGCTCTGGATGGGGCTCAAGCCCCTGACAAGGCTGGATGCTGGCTCAGCTCTGCTGGGAGCTGGCCAGGGCTGACACGTTCAGCGAGCCAACCATGCTGCCAGGCAGGGAGCAGGGACATCGAGTCACAAACCAGGCGTGTAGTGGGCACATCAGGCCCCAAACCCTGTATGCAGACTGCAAAGATCCTTTGAGAATTCCTGGGGAGTTGGCATTCCTCCTCTGGCTTCAAGAGAGCGGGCAGGGCAATGCTGCTTGTTGCAGGCAGATAAAGAAAGAACGTGTTCTCCATCCCTTTGAATTTCCCATTCTCCCTCAGCCTTTATCTGCACACAGAGCTTTTGAGCCATGGTAGAAATTTAACAAGAGAAATATGGTTAAAGAGGGGCCTTGGCAGGAAAAGGCTGGTGTCGCTTGAGAAATGTGTGCAGATTACACCAAGCTGTTATTAAAAATAAGTGCTGCGCTGTTCCCAGCCTTTGCTTTCTGTGATTTTTCTGGTAGTTTCTAAATTGCACTTCTCCAGTACAGGGTTCACGTGTCCGGGGGATGGAATTTGTTTCCTACTCCTCTGAAATAAGCCTGGTGCCCACCCAGCATCCCAATGACCTGGGGACACTGTGGTGGGGTTTGGGTGCCTGGGGGAGTTCAGATTGCGTGTCCATCTGAAATGATAAAGGATTTTCAGAGAAACCTTGAGCCTGGGGCTGCGTGGGGAGGGTTGGGGAGGTGGTGTGGTCCCCACACCCGTTCCATGCTCCAGCCATCCTTGGTTTTACAGCATCCAGCATCACTCTTGGGCTGTCACTCAATCCCTCCCATAGTGGAGCATCTTTTAAACAGCCCCAGAAACTCTGTCTTGGGTTTTGGTCTGACTTCGGGTCTTTTAATATCTGGTTGAGGACTTTCCACAGTTAAACAGGCGTTGAATAGCAGGGAGGGAAAGCCCTAAACCAAGACACAGTTTGGGACACTCGAAGCGTGAGCCAGGGCTCCTTTTTCCCACGGCACTGGCGTGGGAAGGGGACAAGCTGGGGACAGTGGCTCCAGTGAGCTCAAGACCAACAGGCTTCCCCTCCACATGCCCGTGGATTTGGGTAGGGAGAGCACCAGTGTTCCCGTGGGTCCCATCCCTCCCCAGCAGCAGGCTCTGGAGAGGGTGCGAGGCTGGGATGATTCAGCACGTTCGTTTTTCAGAGAATAAAGGAAGTAATTAAACATCAGCTTTCCTCCCGCCGCGCCCCGCGAGGATGAGAGGGAGGAGATGAAAAGCCTTCAGACGGAAGTTATTTGTCCAAGGAGAAAAGTGGCTAATTTCTCTGGTGCTTTGCTTGTCTGCTTGTTAATGAAAACCGCTCGTCAGCAGGAAAAGAGAGCACCCAGAGAGGGGGAGGAACCAGAATCACACATCCATCAGTGGCTGGGCATGTGGTCTTGGTGGCCTTGGGACATCCTGCCCTGTTGGGATGCCACCTCCACAAAGCCCCCAGTGGCACCCAGCCACAGGCTGTGAATGCAGCTGGGCATTGGGGAACCGCCCTCACTGCAGCCCCATGGCTTTGGAACAGACACTCCCAAGATAAACACCATGGAAGGGTTTTCCCAAATCCCAACACCCCTCCCCTACCCTTCCCCCCGCCTCAATTTTTTTTGTGCAAGGACTTCAAAATGAATTTGTTGAGGCACTTGCAGGGAGATAGAATCGAAAACAGCTTCGTGCTGAAGCCTCCTGCCTGGTGCGGGCTGATGGATGGTGCTTATCTCAACCAGGCATGGAAATATTTAGTGTTATGAAAATCTCTCCCTGAAAAGAATTTATTTTCATGCTGATAATAAAAGAGCCAAAGCTCAGTGCTGCAGGTCACATCGGAGCTCTGCTTACAGAGCCCAGGAGGTACCTGTGCTGTCCTCTGGCCCCTGGCTGGGCAGGTGACCCTCTTGTCACCCACAGCGTGACATCTGCACCTTCCCAAGATTCATGATTTACTGGCAGAGGACATCCAAGGCATTGCTCCCTCTTTGCTGCTCTCTGGGACACAGAGAGGGGTTGAAACAACGGAAGCTCTTCCATTTGGAGGTTTATATAGATATATTTCTAATTGGATTTTGGCACGTCACGGTTATTTTCAAGGCAGCCTGTAATTATTTGAGAGCCTGATCACCTCCTTTCCCTCAGAACAGAGGGCTGGCTTTTTTCTTTTTTAATATAGTTTCCCCAAGTGAAATTGTGAATTTGCAACTTAATCCAATGAGAAGACACACATGATGTAACTCTGCAAGGACACGGCAGGATGGCAGGATCCACCTCTGCCAGGCTCCTGATCAATGCCTGGCAAGGGCAGAAAACATAAGAACAGTATTTAATTCTTCTTTTGTATTAGAAAAAAAAAAATTTAGGAAGGTGTTCATGGGGATGGGGTGGGGAGGTTTTGCTGGTCCTGCAGTAGCTCAGCCCACCCTGTGCTGAGACTGCCTTATGTCCAGCTGCAACTCTGCAGCAGCTGAACGCTGCTCTCTGGCTTTTTCTGTCCTGGCTGAAGCCTGATGAAATTCTCACTAATTACAGGGTTTTATTTTTACATGTGTTGTAAGTTTTTGGGGCCAAAATAATTTCATCCAGCTCCATCTGCTCTCCATTAGGGAACTGAAGCTCGAGCAGGATGGATCCTGCTATCCTCACCAGGATTCTCCCCAGGCTGGGCATTGCCACCATCCCAGAGCTGCGTTTGTTATTCCAGTGCCCAGAATGGACACAAATGAAAACCATTATCCAAGCAGAGTTTTCCAGCATTTCATAGCTAATGACCATACACCACCCTGCTGCATCTTAACAGACTCAAGTTCTTATTTTCTCCAAGCCCAATTTCAGGGCTCTGGGCTGCATTCACTTGCTACTGAATCCGATTTATTATTTACATTGCAAGGTACAGCCTGGCATGAATTGATTTGCCGTGCTCTGATTGCCACTGCACGCTGCTCTCGGATCTGGGAGCTGGCTGCTCACTCAGCCAGCCTGCAGGATCAGAAGTTAGGGAATGCCAGAGTTCAAACTGCCCGGACATCCCAGAGCTCTGTGCTCTGCTCTCACCTTTGGTTGCATCTCTCAGGATGCAGGGAGTGCTGGTCCCAGTGGGGACAGTGGGATGGATTAACTGGTGTCCCCCAAGGGTTGTCACCCTGGTGCTGCAGGGATCAGATGATTTTAATGTCACCCCTTACTGAAGAAGAGAGGTTTGGGCAATTGCAGAGGGCAAGTGAGACTGGTTTTTAGGAAGGAGCCATGGATGGGAGTGCAGAACAGATGGAGAGAGCAGAAAGGATGAGGAATAACAGAATTGGGAAGCAAATGGGAGACCTGGTGTTTTGGGGGATTTAGCAGACCTTTACCTTCATCACCACTTCACCCTTACTTCCGTCATCACCTTCACCTTCATTTTTGCCTTCACCTTCACCTTCATGCCTTACCCTGCCCATGGCTGGAGCTTGCACTACCTTGGGTGGCAGGAACGAGTGAAAACCCCCCAAACCCAAGCCTGTTACTCTGGGGAAATGATGACCAGAGGCAGCAGCTTTGCTGAGGGCTCAGCTGTTGGAGATGAACCCGGAACCAGTGGGCTGGAGGGCAGGACCATGGACACACTGCCCTTGGCACAGGGACCCTCCTCCCCCAACTCACCCAGCGACACAAATCACCAGGCACCTTGGGAAACATTCGTCCCTCTGCCAGAGCTCTTGACTTCGGACATACCCGGATGAAAAGACAATTTGAAGGAATCCCTTTTGGGCAGCATCATTAGCATTCTGCTGGCAAGACACCCTGCCCTTGAGCTCTCTCCCACGTGGGGATTCTTCTCAGCAAACCTGTGACCGATGCCAGCTCCGCTCTCTGGATTGCTGAGGGTGCGAGCCTTGTGTTGGAGACCCTTTAGGAATCTCTGCTAATTGTCACTGAGACCTCCAATAGCTTTGGAGGAGACTCTCAAAGGCACCTCGCTCCCTCCCAGCTGCTGTGGGATCTTGGCACCTGCTGCTGCCGGCTCTGGCAAGATTCCCACCGCACACCAGAGCTCGGCTTGGGGTGCAGAGGGGGGCAGATGCTGCAGATGAGTCCTCAGGGTGCCTCTGTATCGTAGCATGGGACTAATTAAAACTTCAGAATGTATATTTACCTAATACAGAGTTGATTTGTTAAGTAGGACATCCTGTCTTCAGAGGATTTCACGGCATCGGGTGATAATCAAGTGAGAACAAGCTCCAAAAGTGTTAATTTAGGAACTGAGACAACAGGGATTAAAAATAAGCCCATTTTAGCCTCTTCTCGCACTTCCACATCTGAAATCCAAGTAATCATCCCATTTGGGAGTGCAAAGCAATGGCACCACCACCCAGCAAGCACCACACTGGCTGAGGGTGCAAATGTGGGGCTCCAGTGGCTGAATTTGGGCTCTTTGCCCTCTCAGGGCTCAGCTGAGGAGCTCACACTGCTCCAGGTGTTCCTGGAACCTCTGTGATGTCCTGTCCCTGTGCCTGGCACTGGCACACAGAAGGGAGCTGGATTTCTACTCTGGGCTTGCAGGCAGGTGTTTTGGAACAGGGATTTTCATAGAAGCATGGAATAGTTTGGGTTGGAACGAACCTTTAAAGTCCATTCCATCTCATTCCAACCTTCTGGCTTTTGCAGGGACACCTTGCACTAGACCAGGCTGATCCAATCCCTGTCCAGCCTAACCTCGAACACTTGCAGCAATGGGGCATCCACAGCTTCCTGAGCCAGTGTTTCACCACCCCTGCTGTAAAAAAGCTTTCCTTATAGTTAACCTAAATCTCCCCTCTTTTAGTTTAAAGCCATTTCCCCTTCTCCTATTGCCACAGGCAGGCAGCAGGAAACAGTGCTTGGGATGAGCCCCAGCACTGATCCTGCCCTGCGGCTGCATTCTTGCAGTGCTGTGTGATATTTAAAAACTCGAGTTCCCAGCCTCGGGAGAGCCCCGGGGTTTGTTTTCCCGTTGTCCCGGGAGAAGCTGCTGCTGCCTCTGCTCTCCCCGGGGACACAGAGGCGGCTTTGTGTGAGCAAGGGGCCGCAGTGACCCGGCCGTGGGCTGGGCTGCTCCTTGCTGGGCTTTGGGCCGGACCCTGATCCCAGTCCCTGGCAGAATCCGCCTTGGTGAGCTCGTCCTTGTGCTCATCCAAGTGATTTTTTTTCACTTTCAAACTCTGTGAGTGATTCTGGACGTTGATGTGCCCAGCATCCCCTCCCGCCTCGCTTTCCTCAGCCACACACACACAAACTGAGCTTGGGAAGTCCCAAACCAGAAGTGGGATGACTCTGTGCACCCAGGAGAGAGGAGTGACCTGCTGTGGGTGGTCTCATCCCTCTGGGGTTTTATTCCCATCCCCAAAAACGCCACTGAGGGTGGCAAGAAGCACTGTGCCAACCTGCAGACCCAGCAGCAGCTCCCTGCAGGTAAAAGTGCAGCATATTTGCAACTTTGACAGGGGATGCTGCCCCTTCACCCCTTCAGATTTTGTTGCACCAGGGAGAAAAGAGCTTTTCTTCCTGCTTCACGCCCTGCTTTAAGGTGTTTTTGGAGGACAGAGCAATGCACAGTGCAGACACCCCACTCCTTCCCACCATGGGGATGGGCCACCTCCCGATCCTGATGATCTCAGGAGCAGCTCAGGGATTTCTCTCCACCTCGCTTCCCACCCACCACCCCCAGTTGCATTAATCAGAATAATTGCTGATTAATTACCCCGTTGGGGTTTTGGCCATGTTCCTGAAGCAGCCCAGTGCCAGGCTTGGGTAGCAAAAGGAAACCTGAGGAGTGCCCAAAAAGTAGAGCTGGGCTGGAGAGGATGCCTGAGGGCTGGATCCTGAACAGCTCATCCCTGTGGGAAGATCAGCCCAGGGCTCCCAGTGCCTCTGCAGGCCAGGCTCAGTGGACACACAGCCAGTGCTCTCCCCTGCACTCACCAGGATATACCAACCACGGGCTCCATCCCCAGAGATGATTAAAACTCATTTATGGTTGATTTCACTTAACCTATAAATTATTCTCATTGTGTAAGAGTTGCTGTGCAGAGAGAAGATTCAGAGCCCTAACACCAGCCCCGTTCTGGGGTCACTCTGCTGCCATCCCTCACCTCAGCTCTGTTTTCCAGATCGTCCCAGAAGTGAAATTCCTGCAGCTTTCAGGGCCTCAGCAGAGATTGGGCACTTCCCTGCTGTCCCCATCCACCCATGGATCAGAGATGCTCCTGATGGGCTCCCCTTAGTCCTTCATCCTCTGGCAGGATGAGGGGAACCCGATTTACCTCCAAAACCCCCCAAATTTACCACATCCAGCCCACAGGGAAGACCCACTGGTGCTCCATGATGTTGGATGTGCTAGAACATGGAAGCAGCTCTGGGTATTTAGAGGGGTCTGGGCTCACTGGGGCAGGCTGGTGAGTCGGGGGGTCCCACACCCCTCCCTGGTGCTGAGGATGTTCCCATGGGCTCTGCCCTCACCCCAGGGTGGACAGGAGAGCTGGGATACTGCAGCCTCCCTCCCTCCCTCTCTGTCACCCCAACAGTTTGGCAGAAAGGGATTTTATTTTTTAATTTTTTTTTTCTCCAGAGAAACCCAAAAATAGATTGATGGCAAGCGGCTGGGGGTTGGGATGCCATTAGCATGCAAAATGGGGCTATTTGTCTTCCCCGCAGCTGGGTTCTGCTCCCAGACCTGGCAGGGACTGGCAGCAGGAGGGGGGCTGGGGCTGGGAGGGGGCTGCGGGATAGGGACAGCCCCAAGACAGCCCCATCCCCTCCTCACCCCTCTCGCTGCCCTTGTCCCTGTGTTCTGCGACCCTGAGCCTCTCCCGAGGGCCCAGGACCTTCCAGTTCTGTGGTACAGCTGGACAGGGTGTCAGGGTCACCCACACACTGCCCAGGTGGCAGCTGATTAGTCCTGAGCCCGGCTGAGGGTGGGCAAGAGACGCCTGCCCGGGGCTCCGGCTGGGGAAACTGAGGCAGGAGCTCCTGGGACATCCTTGGGAAGGATGGATGAGCACAGGGGCTCTCTCCATGAGCTCTGAGGGGCTGGACCTGCACCCCTCACCCCTGGGGGACACCTTGGTCCCCCAGCATGGCCATCCCTGCTGTCACCACACAGCAGAGCTGGAAGTGAGACACCCTCGGCAGGAATGAGCAGAAAAGCAGCTTCTGCTCCCAGAGATCATCTGTCTCGGAAATTTTTCGCCGGAGGGAAGCCAAGGGAAGGGGGGAAGCAACGCTCACTCCCCGCAGCCCTGCAAGCAAGGGCTGGGGGACACAAGGGGGAGCAGCACCGAGGCTTCGTCCAGCCCCAGGCCCTCCTGGGATGATCCTGGCCCTTTTGCCCCTGTGAGAAAAACGATGCCCACCTTTTAATTTCAAAAGGTTTATTAAAAAAAACATAGTAAAATACAACAGGAGATTGAATAAGGAGACAAACGGCGCTGGGAGCAAGGGCTCAACCACCATGTGCTCGTCTGCAAAATGGATGTTCTACCTTTTATACCCCAGCCCCTCCTAAAGTCTTGTCCATCGGCTCCTTTTCGCTGCTCAGGGGTGCAGATCACTTCCTCACACCTTGACTGGAAGTCGGGAGTTGCCAAAGGAACAGGCCGACCCTCCCAAATACCCCCCCTACTCAGACTATCCCCTTATAACAATGTATGGGGGAGGGAAACATTCCTATCATCTACAGAACCTCTCTTAACATACTCACCCCTTAATTGTGAGAGCCAACTATCACATTATTTATCTACAACAGCCCCTTTTCCGCCCCATTCTGGCTGGGGGTTGTTAAACACAGCGTGTCAGCTTTGCTCCTTGCAGGGCCGCTCACCGCATGGGATGCTCCTTAGCAGTTACTCGTTTCCTAATAACAATAAAAATAATAAATTTCTATAAATGTTAAATTTCATGGCAGCACAGCTCAACATCCCCATCCCCGTGACCTTCATCCCCACCATCCTCATTCCCACTCGGCCATGCCCGTCACCCTCACCACGCCTCAGGACCTCCGCGTCGCCAGGGGGCGCGCTGCTCCCCGGCGGGAGCGGAAGTGCCGCTCTGCTCTCGCGGGCAGCCCCGCCCGCTCCCGCCGCCGCTTCCGCCGCCGCCGCATTCTCGGCCGCTTCTCCCGGCTCTGCTCCGGTCCCGCTTCGGTCTCGCCTCGGCGTCGCCTCGCCGTCACCGCCATCATGAACAAGAAGAAGAAGCCGTTCCTGGGCATGCCCGCGCCCCTCGGCTACGTGCCGGGGCTGGGCCGCGGGTGAGACGCCGCCAGGCCGGGCCTGGCCCCCCCCACCCCGGTCCCTTCACAGCCCGGCCGCTCCGCCGAGCCCCCGGGCTCTCCCGAGCCCTTTCGCTGCCCGGCTGGGCTCACACCTCCCTGCCCCACTCATCCCTGTCCCCTCGTGGTGGTCCCGCGCGGCTTTTCGATGTTGTCCCTTCCTAATGGTCCCCGTTCGCTCTTTAGCTGGGCGGGTTTGTGTTTAGAAGCGAGCCTGGCTCCGAGGATGAGTTCCCGGGTGCTTCAGACCGACAAAGGATCGTGTCCCTCCTGATTCTGTGACTGTGTGTGAGGGGGACGGTCTGAAAAATTAACAAAGTGGGGGCTTTTGTTGAGGGAACAGTGAGGGGGTTTGGTGGCGGCTGAGACCATTTTTGGGGCGTCCTTTGCTGGATGTGAGTTCTGTTCGTTCTCCGCTGCTTTGCTGTTGCTTTCCCTGGGGAGATCCTGCTGGCTGTGCCCCACGGGGTGCTGCCAGGCGAGTGTGGGGGTTCAGAAGAGCTCCAGCTGCCCCGTCCCTTTGCCCAGACCCCCAGCCCGTGGTGCCCCACAGCCTGCAGGGTCAGCTGAGCGACCCAGAGACAGAGTTTAGAAAGGAGGCCATGCACAGGATGGGTGGCAGAGCCATGAGCTGGGTGGTTGCAGTGTATTTGTGGGAAAAGTTTTCCCTATAAAGGGTTGCCCAGAGAAGCTGTGGCTGCCCAGTCCCTGGAAGTGTCTGAGGCCTGGTTGGATGGGGTTTGGAACAACCTGGGATAGTGGAAGGTGTCCCTGCCCATGGCAGGGGGTTGGAATGGGGTGAGCTCAGATGTCCTTTCCAACCCAAACCATTCCATGATTCAAAGGACATTTATTTCCCGTGGCTTTATGAATGCTGGTCATGGGGAGTGCCTGATGCCATTCTCCCAAAAGAATGGTGACATTTCCCTGCCTGTCCCGAGCAGGGACTGTGACAGGCTGGGGTTGCAGTGAGCTGAGCAGCCCCTGGTTTATCCCTGCAGAGCCACGGGTTTCACCACCCGCTCTGATATCGGCCCTGCCCGCGATGCCAACGACCCCGTGGACGACCGGCACGCCCCGCCGGGCAAGAGAACTGTGGGGGACCAGATGAAGAAGAACCAGACAGCAGACGATGACGATGAGGACTTGAATGACACCAACTACGATGAGGTAAGGAGGTTTTCATCATCCTGCAGATGTTTTTCCCCAGGTGGAACAAGAGTCCCTGAGCTCCCTGTTCTTGCTATGAGCCCTGCTCTTAGCTGAGGCTTCAAACCCAGAATTTCCTGTAGTTTGCAGGCAGTATTTCCTTTTTTATTTATTGATTGAGACCTCAGTATGGACAATGGCATGGTGCTTACAGATTTTTGTTGTGGCCTTGCTCCATGGATTGTGGTTTATCAGTAGATACAGAGCCCCGAGAGTCTTGGGAAGATATCTGTAAATAAAAATTAGTTTAAGTGTTTCAGAGGTTGTATATTTTTTATTCTCCACAAATGAAAGCTTGTGTGCTTTGACAAGATGAAACTTGATAATCTTGGAGGTCTATACCAACCTAAATGACTCTGTGATTCTGTGCCATATATTGTCCTTAAGTGGCCTGTGTAGTCTCTGGTGTTTAAGTCCCACTTCGGTTGGTTGAATTTTGTGATATTCTCTCTGCTTGATTTCACTTGTGTAAAAAGAAAAAGTGGTTAATGGAAGAGAATGGCTTTTCTATCCTGGGATCTCATTTACTGCTGAATAGAAGTGGTTTAGAGAGAGAAGCAATTTTGAAAGAAGCAATTTTGAAGCAGTTTTGCTTCAAATGGTGTGGGAGAATAAATACCACCATGAGGTGGTAGAAGGAGGATGCTTTGATTTAGGGATGTGTTAGTCTGATGCAATGTTGTCAGAAACAGCCTGTGAATGCATTTGCAGGTGATTGTTGGCTGTTGCAGGAACTTTAAACAGGAACTTTAAAAAACTGCCTTTTTTTCCTCTTTTTTTTCCTCTCTCTCCAATTTCCCAGTTCAATGGCTACGCTGGGAGCCTGTTCTCAAGCGGCCCCTATGAAAAAGATGATGAAGAAGCAGATGCTATTTATGCAGCTTTGGATAAGAGGATGGATGAACGCAGGAAAGAAAGGAGGTAGGATAAGCTACAGCACTGGCAGGGGATGTTTTCTGGTTAATTGAGGATGACAGGTATTTTGCAGCACTTGCTTTGATAGTGGATGTGGTTAATTTACTTCACTGTAGTTAATTAAGAGTCTGTCTGGTTCATTAAGATGGTGTGGGGAGATGCTGAGCAACTGATATTGATGATCACAGGCTACACAGTAGACTGGAAATTGTCAGAGAAGTCACCTCATGCTTGTAGACAGTATGTGTTACTTGTTAAATTCACTACTCATTAAGAGGAGGTTGGAGACTGAAGTTCACTTGGAGATGTCTATTTTACACTATAATACTGTCTTATTTGATAAAGGATCTCTTGTTATAATGTTGATAATCTAAGAAAAAATGCCTTTTTTTGTGCCCCCAACTCTTACCAAACACATTTTTCTGTTATGTCAACACTTTAATCAAAGACTTGCCAAGTGTTACTTTGAGCATGACCTCAGTATTCCTTTTCCTAAGGGAACAACGAGAAAAAGAGGAAATAGAAAAATACCGTATGGAACGACCCAAAATTCAACAGCAGTTCTCAGACTTGAAAGTAAGGAAAAAAATGATTGAAATATGACTTTTTATGAGATACAAGTGATGGCTATGTGTTCTTTTGTGTTCTCTATGTGTTCTTTGCTCAGATTTTGTGTGTTGGCAAACGAGTACTTTGATATTCTCCAGATTAGAATTACTTTCTGTTGGAAGAATAAACACTGTTCATGTGGATACACAAGGCAGTGAAATTTCTGCAAATTTTGATATTGGTCATTTTTGTTTTGTGCTTTGTGGAAGGTGCTATACTTCTGTCTTTAAGGGAAACTGATAACTTGTTGGCATTGCAGGAGTGGCTGAGCAGAATCTCCTGACTCTAAATCTTCTTTTAAATAAGATGTATTGTTTAAGCTGTTGTCTAATGATTAGTAATAAACCACTCAATGCTCCAGGCACTAGGATTAATCTGAATGTTTGTAGCACTGAATCTAATAACAAAATTGATTTGGAATCTCAGTCTGGACTAAAACCAAATTCTAATTAAATGCATCTAATTCTTTTGCACATGCGATTATGAAAAAAGCCTGACCCTTAAGTGTTTAATTGATCTTGAATTATTTCAAGAAAATAAATCTATTAAGGAGTTAGAGCACTTAAAAAGCCATTTCTGCAGCAAACACTGATGAGAACTCCTGTCTGAACAGCGGAAATTAGCAGAGGTTACTGAGGAGGAGTGGCTGAGCATTCCGGAGGTTGGGGATGCCAGGAACAAGCGGCAGAGGAATCCTCGTTACGAGAAGCTGACTCCGGTCCCCGACAGCTTCTTCGCGAAGCATTTGCAGTCAGGGGAGAATCACACTTCCGTGGACCCACGCCAGACAGTGAGTGCACAGCAAACCTGGGCAAGCTGTGGCCAGACTGGGTTAGAGATGAGTGTTAAACTGGGACCTGGGGAAAAGATACTTGACCAAAAAACTTGGTGGGGTTTGTGAGTCTGCCAAAGGAATTCTGGATGTTAAACTCGTGTGCTTGCTGGAGACTTTCAGTGCACGGCCATTACCAGAGAAAACGTGGGGATAAGCAGAGAAAACCTGGTTCTTGTTTTTAAAGATGGAAGAAAGTGTTTCTTTTCCTATTTGCTGAATGCAGGGTGATGACAGTTTTGGTGAGCATAACCATTTCTGTTACAATAACATCTTGCAAAAAAGGAACAGAAAATAAAGCTCGCTTTCACCTAATGGTTTGCCTAGTTCTGGGGCAATTGTTTTAAACGTTGTTTGCCTTTCGGTCAACTAAAAATGAAGTAATTTAGCTTGTTGCTCTGTAGCCAGTCCACTGTGGTCATAGAATCATAGGAGCAGCTGACTGGCCCTAGACTGACTCCAGGTGTCCATGGGACTTCTTTGCAGATCTTCTTGTTTAAATGTGCCAGGTTCAGATGCCTGTGCTTGAATCTTTCACTTTCTTGTTGCTTATTTCACTGACTTGACTAAACTTTAGTAATTACCTATAGATTTGCAAATCCTGTATGAGATATATTTTGGGATCCAGGGAAGTCATATCAGAAGTACCTGTGGGGGTTCAGCATCTGTATCGTGCAGCTTCTGGGGAAGTGCAAATCAGCCAATAGTCTGAATTATTTTTGAAATCTCAGAAGAGGTTTTAGGAATGACTTTCTCACTCTTTTTTTTTTTTTTTTTTTTTTTTTAGCAATTTGGTGGACTGAATACTCCATATCCAGGGGGTTTGAATACTCCATACCCAGGAGGAATGACACCAGGCTTGATGACACCTGGGACAGGAGAATTGGATATGAGGAAGATTGGCCAAGCCAGGAACACCTTGATGGATATGAGGCTAAGCCAGGTAAGGATGTAGGAAGGCAGGGTCTGTCAGAGGTATACCTGTGTCAGAGGTATACCTGTGATGTTATGCTGCTGTTTAAGTCCTGATTTTAGAAAAGTGTTAAATTCTCTTGAGTGTTAGAAGATCCAAGAACAGCTGAGCTGTCAAATAATTTTGTAGTCCCTCTCCCCAAATCTCATGCCCTCAAAATGAGTAGAATTTCCTGAGAAATACCAGTTTGTCCCTGGAATTCTTGGTCATTATGGGAGAACAGACTGCCTGGTTATGGCGAAGGTCCCCTTGAGGCAAACAGCACAGGTAGTGCTACCAGTGGAAGCATCTCTTCTGTCCTATGTAGGGATGCAGGACAAACTGCTGAAAAATACTGATTTTTGACTTCTTTTTCATAGATTTTCTCATCTAAATCTGGTTATTCTAAAAAGAATGCCTTTAGCTGGCAGGGCTGCAAGACCTTTGGGTGACTGCTTATCACCAAGCTGCTTCTTGTCTGGATTTTAATGTTAAAATTGTGTATTTTAGAAACAGAAAAAAGCTAATAAGCAAGGCTTTGTGTTTTCCTTCTTCCTTGCTTTTGAGAACAGATGAATATTGAGGATTTTTGTAGAGCCACAGTGTCTTTTTAGGCATTTAGGGGCTCTGAGTGGTCATTTCAGTAGCTCTGACTTGACTTTCCCAGGTGTCGGACTCTGTGAGCGGCCAGACTGTAGTGGACCCAAAAGGATATTTGACAGACTTGAATTCCATGATTCCCACACACGGAGGAGATATCAAGTAAGTTTAAGAAGGATTAACAGATTTATCCTCTTAGCAGTGGCACTGATCCTACATGTAAATGGAAATCTGTCTGAGGGGGTGCTTTCAGCTGGCATTTAGTTTGGAAGAAATGCCAGGTGAGTTTTTGAGGATGAATTCTTTTAACATGAGATCTGGTCTAGTCTTTCAGCTGAGGTATTAGCATCCGACCTGGATGCATCAATTGTGGAGATTGTTTCCATCCCATCCCTATTTCCATGCCAGAGTGATGGCAGTGTGTGGCTGCCTGCCAGCCAGGAAATAACCTGGTTAATTGTACCTCTGTGCTGCTAATTTAGGTTTGATTAACGATCTCTGAGAACCTCTAGCCTGGAGCTTGACATGTGTTTCATAAAGAGTTGCTCCTTAAGTCAGAGCAATATGTGCAAATACTGATGCTAATTCTTGACTTACATCATTGCTTGGGTTTATCAGCTTCTGGCTGCAAGTGCCCAGCTGTAATTCCCCAAAATCTTGCTTAAATACTTAACTGGTTTTCACTGTGATCTCACTGTGTTGGTGTGTATTTGGTATGTGTGTGTAGGTAGAATGTAATTTGGGTCTCCAATATGGAAAAGTTTGAGGTCACAGCTACTGTGCATCTGAGCACATTCTGGTTCAGGAGAATTATTTCCCAATGTGCTGAAAATTTTCCTTCCTGTTTTTCCTCCTCCTTTAGTGATATCAAAAAAGCCCGTTTGCTCCTGAAGTCTGTCCGAGAGACCAATCCTCATCATCCACCAGCCTGGATAGCATCAGCCCGACTGGAGGAGGTCACTGGCAAACTCCAGGTGGCTCAAAACCTCATCATGAAAGGAACAGAGATGTGCCCTAAGGTCAGAATTGCTTTGCTTCCCTGCTGATCCTTGTGGGATAGTAGGAAAAAGTTGTGTTTCATGAGCAGCAGAATCTCTGTTCTACTTGATTGAGGCTCTGCCTGATACAGCTTCACTGTCTAATGTATTACAAAGCACCTGCTTAGCCAGAAGCTGTGATTTTATGTTCTTGTTCTGATGTAAAGGAAGATGGGCTGTTTTTCCTGACAGAGTGAAGATGTTTGGTTGGAAGCTGCTCGGCTTCAGCCTGGAGATACAGCCAAGGCTGTTGTGGCCCAGGCTGTGCGGCACCTGCCACAGTCCGTGCGGATCTACATCAGAGCAGCAGAGCTGGAGACAGACATCCGTGCCAAGAAACGTGTCCTGAGGAAAGGTGAGAGCTCCTCTGGGCTCAGGGGATGAAGGCATTACACTCTGTTGTAAGTTGTTCAAGATGTAGCCGTAAGTTCAGGTGCTTTTTTTGCTTCTTTGTTGAAATTGCAGTTGTCAATTTGTGTATTAATGGTGGAACTTGCTGCAGTTGAGTCAAAGAGCAAAGGTGTTGAAAGGTTTGTGAAACATCCTTCAGCAGAAAGCTGCTGGTACTGAACAATTCCAAAATGGTATTTACTTAGCTAAGCCAATTCCAGCTTGATCACAATTAGATAAGTAGATGAAAGCAATTAAAAAATTATGTTCTAAGGATAAAAAGGTGCTCTAGATGTCACCTTGTGATACTTTTTGGAAAAGATACCGGAACTGATTGTTCTTATTTGCTTGTAGTCTGTTAGACATCACAGTGGCTGCTGCTGGAGGAGCTTTAGAGGTCTTGGGGTTCTCATACTGTTGAGCTGCAGGATTTGCTTTAGTGTAGCAAGTTTTGTCCTTGACTAACAGCCTTTCTCTGTGGTGCTTACCTGAAACCTTACATTTTCTTGGATTGCATTGTACTTGTAGGTGTTCCTCTTTCATGGAATTACTGTCTTTTTCCAAACAAACAGGTCTTCCTCAGAAGTTCAAAATACGAATTCTTTGATTACTTTAAGTAGCTGGGCCTGTATCAGTAGAGATTAGTTCCTTCATGACTACTGAATTTTATTAGTTACATCTCCTGCCTTAAATCTAGACAGGGAAAAGGGTCTGGATTTAATACATTTACTGAGTCATTGTGAAGCAGTCTGCAGTGTTGAGTGGTTTAGGTTCAAAGGAATTAGTTGCTTCCCACCTCTTACATCTTGCATGTAAAATTGCAGATCTCTAGTGAAATGACCTCTTACTACATCTGGATGAAAGGCGTTTCAAAGTTGCTGGATTTGAAGTTCTGAGGAGTTCAGATATTAACTATTCAGTAGCTTTTTTAATTTCCATTGGCTCTGCAGTGCAACATGTGTGAAGTGCTGCTCCTGTGACACCACATGTCCTTCTCAGGAACAGAACAGAAAAACACTTTTAAAGGAGCAGAAATAGATCTGTGAGTCCAGCTCACGTAGGGGAGGGTCTTGTGTGAGAGCAGTGACTTACCCACTAAGTACTGAGCTTTGCCTCAAACACTTTATGAAGAGAAAAACATTCAGTTTTTGGAACCACCTACCTAATCTCTTGATACAAAGCTGTTAGTGGAATGGAACGGGATTTATCATTCTCTTCCCAGTTTCTGCCTGTTAACAGCTTCACAGTGCTCCTCTGCTGCCTAGGGAGCATCAGTAATACAGAGCTTGGAGCCTTAAGTGGCAGCATAGCCCATTATTTCTCCCAAAATAAAAAAGCCTGAGTGCCAGGTAAATGTCACTGAAGTGTGACCTTTCATAATGTGTTTCTCCTCTCTGCTTGTTATGTGCATTTCTACCATCCAGCAGAACCTCTGGAGTTTTTAAAGCCTCAGTCTGACTGGAGACTCAGCAAGCTGAGTGGCTGAAATATAGCTTGAGGTCTAAAAATCAAATTCTGTGTTTATGAAAACATGTTCTGTCCTGCAGAGTGATGCTTTCAGCTCTCGGAGGCTGACATTACTCACTTAAATTCTTCAGGAAAATCTCCTGTGGCTGCAGACTTGGAGACAAATGGTTAATGCTTGTTGTAAATCTCTGTGTGTGTCAGGGTGGGATGTGCTCTGAGTTGAGGCTCAGCACTGTCCCTCTGCAGCAATGCCTCAAAGAACAGCCTTGCCTGGAAGCCCAGCTAGTTCCAAAGTGGGCTTAGATGCCTTTTCCCACTCATTTTTGTGTCTCTGTGATTGTGCTTGCTTTATTGAAGAGGGATGTGCTCAGTCCTCTGTAACTATGGCACATTTGTGTACAGTCACCATGGAAGCAGTAGAAGTAATGCTGCAATGCAGCTGATTCCAGCAGTCTGGGGTGCAAATTGGAGTGACAAAAGGCTAAAAAACCCCTTTGGTTTCTCAATCTCTCTTAACAAGATGGGCTGAGTAAAGTTGTTGTTTAGCATTTAATGTTTCAGACAGCACATGTAGGACAGGCTGCAGAGAATGCAGTTCTACCAGCAGCAGCTAACTCTTGGACAAGATTAAGGAAGATTTGAAGAATCCTAATTAGATGGAGTCCATACTGGATTGCTGGAAGCATACTTGGTACTCATGGCTTAATGTCAGCGAGACCTTTAAGTATTTATGCATCCCTGTTTTATATTTGCATGGCAGGACAACAGCTTTTTGGGAAGTTAAGCTGGGGTCCATTGAGCTGTCAGGAGAGGCTTACAGGAAAACTGCATTGTGAAGGGGCAGTTTCAACATGTAAGGAGCAAGGCTGTATTATTTAGTGTTGAAGATGCTCATTTTCTATAAAGGCAGACCCGGCATGATTTAAGCTGCCCAGTTTTGAAGATCCTCATCTGCTCATTTGCTGAGACTGGAGGCTTTGTTCATCCAGGTGTTTTACTGATGAGGATGCAATTGCAGCATGTGCAGCAAAAAAGCCCTTGGCTCTCCAAAACCTGTTTCCAATTAAAATGATTAAGTGTTTTATTTTCTGATTTTAAATTCTCATTGTTGAAGCAAGAGCCCAAATAAGTAAATTCCCTCCCTTCCCTCCTTCAGGACATTTCCTTGTAATAGCACAAATCCTTTATTATATAATGTTTTAAAAATACAGATCTCATTGGTAAACTACTTTATCATTATTGACATAATTGTTTTGCCTCTCTAGCCCCTGAGCATGTTCCAAACTCCGTGCGTTTGTGGAAAGCAGCTGTGGAGCTGGAGGAACCTGAGGATGCCATGATCATGCTGAGCCGGGCTGTGGAGTGCTGTCCAACCAGTGTTGAAGTGAGTTAAAAAAAAAAAGAAATAAAAAACCCCCTACACCCCACTTCAGGCTGGCAGTAGAGCTTTGCAGGCAAAAGGCAGGGTGAGCAGTGTTTCTCCACAAAACGTTTTCTCCCACGTGCTTCGTGCCACAGTGGGAAGGATGTGATGAGTAGTGGAATGTGGTTTTTGTCTTTGGAGTTAATTGTCTGGTGGTCATTACATGCCTCATTTTGGTGTGTAATTGTTAGGTTAGTCATGGCAGTGCACAGCTGTGCCTGCTGTGGGCACTGAGCTATGTTTGTGTCCTTGTGCTGTGCCTTGACAGTTGGGAAAACAAGTGAACATTTAACCTGGTGAATCTAAAAGTTACTCGTTTCTGAAACACCAAACCAGAGTGTTCAATTCAGCTGTTTGAGAGGTGATGTGAACAGAAAATAGGAGTGTAACAGCCCAGCAGATGGGAATGATACCCAGAGATGATCAGGACTGAGCTTCAAGGGCAGTAGCAGCCTGTTTCTCCTCTCCTCCATTGGTATTCCACAGCCTGCTTGCAGTGCTCGAGGACAGTTGCCAACCAGTAGCAAGCAGCGTGAAGCTGCTTATCTCTGTGGGCTGACACTGCCATACAGCAGCTCTGTCATCTCCTTGTTCTCATCTCAGATCCATCTTTTGTTGCTCTGCAGCTGTGGCTGGCGCTGGCAAGGCTGGAGACGTACGAGAACGCTCGTAAAGTCCTTAACAAAGCCCGGGAGAATATCCCGACGGATCGTCACATCTGGATTACTGCTGCCAAACTGGAGGAGGCCAATGGAAACACCCAGATGGTGGAGAAAATCATTGACAGAGCCATCACATCTCTTAGGGCTAATGGTGTGGAAATCAACAGGGAGCAGTGGATACAGGTATGGCTTGGTCTTGAAGGCCCAGGGGGACTCTTCAGGTTCTGTTCTGAAGGCTGCTGGTGGTTGTGGGGCAGAGGCATTTTGCACCTGGCGTATCAGTGGAGGTCCCTGTGAAGAGACAAGACATGAGACTAAAAAGCTCAGTAGGGTCAAGGCCATAAGTGATACCCTGGGGTAATGTCACATGTGTTTTGCTGAAAAGTGTCTGGTTTGCTTCTGTCATGGAGGATAAGTAGCTTCAAGTTGAAGCAGCTGCTGCCTTAAGTAGGACAGAGGCTTAAAGCCTTCAGTGAAGCATTTACAGGGTTTTTTGTGTGTCTCTTTTGGCTTGACAGGTATTTGTTTGCCCCAAAAGTCTTTGTCAAATGGCATTATGAGAAATGAATACAAATACAGCATTTGCAGCATGTGGAAAATATTTTGTTAGTCCTGTACTGAAGCTCTTTCCTCCTGAATATGTTCTGCGCTTTGTTTGATCACAGGTCTTTAAAGCAGTTTCCCACTAAAGTAATTTACAGTGGGTCAAGGCAGCAAAATCTTATTATACTGCTTAAGAGCATTGATAATGAAGTATTTAATACTAAATGGATATCCTTGTTAACATCTAAAAGAATTCTGAGTTCCTTTACAGCAGTAAAACAATTAAAGGTTAATTTCAACTTCTCTTTAAAAAAATCCATGAGCACAGCCTCTGCATCGTTGTGTTCTCGAGTTCCTTCTCAGTACTAGAACTGCTCCATTTCTGTTATCTGATCAGAGGACTTTTCAACAAGTTTAAGCAAGACATGCTTGGCTTTCTGAAAGCTTTGTGTGTCGGGAAACTCCACTTTTCCATACATGCTCTGGTGAGAGAGTCTTTGCACCTTTGACTTTACACTGCTTGATGGGATACTCTTAAATTTAGTTATTACTAAGCCCTTATTGAGACCTAATCATCTCAAAGCTGAAAGAAGGTCAGTAGTTTTGATGTTACAGTTCTTCCTCATAAAATTTTTGCTTTCTTTATTGGCCAGGTCCCTGCTTGGGTCAGCCCAGGGTCGTAGAGCTGTAGGAAATGACTTCTGGGTCTGGAAAGATCACACATTGTCACCTTTTCAGTGGATGGAATTGATGTGATCTGTTTCTTAACCAGCTTGTGGCTGACTCTGTGTACAGCTCCAGCACCTTCCTTGTGGGTGCAGGCTCCTGCTCAGTGTCAGGGTGTGTTTGAGCAATGAGATGTTTGTGCTGTGGCAGTGACCACAATGTCTCTGTGTTTGTGCATGAGGAGTTGCCATTGCAGACTTTAACCTCTTGTGCTGAGCTCTCAAAATGAGCTGGGCTTTCCTGTTGTTTCTAGGATGCCGAGGAATGTGATAAAGCTGGAAGTGTGGCCACATGCCAGGCAATCATGAGAGCTGTGATTGGGATTGGGATCGAGGAGGAAGATCGGAAACACACCTGGATGGAAGATGCAGACAGTGTATGTCCAGCTTTGATGCTGCTTTTTGTTGGTTTTGTTTTACTGTGGGTTTGTGTTTTTTCATTCGAGGAAATTGAACTGGTGCCTAGGAAATGGCTTTGTCAGTGAAAGTGTATGTGATTCCCACCCCACCTGCCTGCCTTTGGCCAGTCTCTGCCTCAGGAGGTTATTACAGAGCTTTGTTCAGGTTTGAATTTTTCCTAAACAAAAAGTTGACATTGGTATAGCTTGTCTGCTAGCTTGGTGTGGATTTTTTTTGGTGAATGTGAGACATCAACACAGATTGAGTTATGGGTAAAGGAGTTGGGAGCTGAGTTTCAAGGCATAACCATTGTAACTCAGGAGTTAATGTAAGACTGGACAAGGGAGTGGGTAAAAGTTTTACCAGGCCTTTTTTGCTTTAGGGGAATAGTTTGAATATGTGCTAAGAACTAAATCATGTTTCAGCATGAGAAATGTCCAACTTCACTGGCCTTAAATTGGGCTCAGAGCAGTGGGGGGCACATGCTGTGGTGCTTAGGGTTTTGCCTGTGAAATAACAAAATGAAGTGCTAACATGAGAGCCTTTCCAATGCCTTACTGATGTTTCAAGCTGGCCTGTGAGTGTCAGTCCCACTGAAAGGCCAGGGATACTTGTGCTCTACAGAGGGATACTTGGAAATTCCTTCCCTGCTTCCTTTTAAAAAGCTGATTGTAAGTGTTCTGTTCTCTATTAATGCCTCAATTCGTGGGTTACACAGAGTTATTGAGTTCTGGGTTGAATTGTGCATGTGTAATTCCTGCTTGCTCTCAATTCCAGTGCTCCCCTAAGCTGACTTAGTCCTGATCTCTTTTCCCTCAGTGTGTTGCTCATAATGCCCTGGAGTGTGCCCGAGCCATTTATGCCTATGCCTTGCAAGTCTTCCCGAGCAAGAAGAGTGTGTGGCTGCGAGCAGCCTACTTTGAAAAGAACCATGGAACCAGGTAGGTGTGCTGCACGATCCCTGCGTGGAGGGGTTCATCCCTGTGACAGGGGGACTGGCTGGGGACGAGGGAAAACTATGGGATGGTCCCTGGTGAGGTGCAAGTGCAGAGTTAGTGCAGCTGGATGGAACTCACTGGCGTTTTTTGCAGGTCTGACCTTCTTTGTTATTGTTGTGCTCAGAACATCCTTAAGTTTTATGAAGTCATAAAACGGTTTTTGGCAATAGGGATTACGTGGTAAAAATAGCTGTGAAGAGACAAGGTAGGAACAATTGTCTTTGAGAAAGCATCTCTGGAAAAATATAGGGATACAAATCACCTAAAATGTGTTGTATTTAGTTTTCATAGATAAACTACTTCATAGCTGAATGTGTCCAAGCATCTCTGGTATTTTCTGATTAAACACTGTGAATGTGTATCACATTCTGAATTAAGATTGGTGTTATACTGTTACAGCTCAGGCTCTTTTTAAAGTTTATTCACAAAGCTTTACATGTCAGAAACTTTCTGCCCACAGCTTAGACTAAAGCAAACAATCTCTGCAGTAGGCCACTTATATATGTGGAATCATCCTTATTAAAGCCAACAAGGCTATGTTGTGGAAGTGACTGCAGATGCTGAGTTCTTCCTCATTCAAGCCTTTTTTTAATTGGGAACAAATATACCTTCTCTTTATGTTGTTTTCCCATGTTTCCCAGTGGTGGATGGCTTTTAAGCCCCACGTTCTACCTGAAAAGTGTATTTGTCAGAGGAGAAAAAAATAAATTGCATAAGATCAAGCCAACCTCATCTAATAATTCTGAAAACCTACCTGTCTCAGTTTCTACTAAGGTTTGTTAAGGAGAATGACTCCTTCCCAGAGAAAGGAGCTGTTTGTGTGAGGACTCTTTCCACAGAGGCTATCAAAGGTGTCTGAACAATGAGCCGTTTGTGGAGTGCTGATTTCAGAACCCTTGTGAAAAAAGACCCCACCCTTTCCTTGTTATGAAACAACTTATCAAGGTTTACAACGTTGGACTTTGCAACAATATTTATAACACTGAGTGATAGTGGAAATGGTGTGAGAGAGCTCGCCTTTGGCAGTACCTTGAGGGATTGTAACTTGCTGTTTCTTGTCTTCAGAGAATCCTTGGAGGCTCTTTTGCAGAGAGCTGTTGCTCACTGTCCCAAAGCAGAGGTGCTGTGGCTCACAGGAGCTAAATCTAAGTGGCCAGCGGGAGCTATGCCAGCAGCCAGGAGCATCTTGGCCCTGGCTTTCCAGGTGGGTCTGTTACACTTGTCAGCGGGTGTTAAATGTGACAGGTAAAGAATACAGAGCAGGCTTTTTCTGTCAACACCTGATTCCTGCTGCCTTTCAAAGTGATGGAGACTTCCGCTGTTCTTTGATTGCTTTGTGTGGCAGAATGTTCTCCTGTAAAATAGCAGCAGGCCAGAAGCAAGGCTGTGGTACTGCTCTTTTAGTAGCTCTACACCAGGTTCTGAGCTGGAACAAGTTGTCCAGAGAGATTGTGGCTGCCCCATCCCTGGAAGTGTTGAAAGCCAGGTTGGATGGCTGAGCAACCTGGTGCATAGCATCCCTACCCATGGGATTGGGATGAGGTGATCTTTAATGTCCCTTCCAGCCCAAACCAGCCTGTGATTCTGTGAGTTTGCAAACCATCAGTTTTACTAGCATGGCTCCCACCAACCCCAGTCATGGATCAAAATCCTGTTGTCTTGGGTCACCTCAGGGAAGGGGTTGTGGTCTGCCCTACTGAGGTCACTGCATTACTTATGTCTTGGATGAAACCCACTAATGAAGGGAATTGCCTGCTGGATGCTGTAGCAAAGATAGGCAGAGTGTTTCTAACACTGGAAATTAGGCTTAAAAGCTAAGTAAAAAAAAAAAAAAAAAGACAGGTCCTGAAATGGAAGGTAAAAGATACTTCCTTAATCTGTTCTCAGTGCTCTTTGTTACTAGGCTGAAAAGTTCTTGACATGGTTGCCACTGAAATGACTTTTATTGGAAGACTTTTCACAGACCTCAGTGGGGAATTCAAGCTGCAGCTTTTTTGCTTGAGGGTAATAAAATGAGGGTCTCATTGTGGCAGACCCTGTGATGTTTTCAGTATTTAAACTGGAAGTTCAGAAGATCAAGCATTACTGCTTTTCAACAATTGAGAAGCATCCAGCTTCTAAACTGGCATATATCTTTGTGTTGCCCATCTGTTTTGGAGGATTTCTATAAACTTCAAAGGTCAAAGAAGACTGGGAGGAGCTTGCACTGAAAAAAATCCTACTGTGGATTGACAAAGCTCTGATTTCAATTTTAATCTGGATCAAACAGAGGATTAAATCTGCTGTTGATTCACTGTGTGCATTTGTCTGTCACTCTGTGTTCTTGCAGGCCAACCCCAACAGCGAGGAGATCTGGCTGGCTGCCGTGAAGCTCGAGTCGGAGAACAATGAGTATGAGAGAGCGAGGAGGCTGCTGGCAAAGGCTCGCAGCAGTGCCCCCACAGCAAGGGTAAGGATGTGTGGAGGGAGGAGAGGCTCAGGCCTCTTGGCCACGGGGGATTTGGGACGGAAGGAGGAGTTCCTGCAGTTCTGTGGCCGTAGGGATTGACCATATGGCTCCCTGCCATTGCCTTCCGGGGCATGTGGCCGCTTTGCCGAGCGCTTCTCCAGCGAATTGCGACACAAAGTCGTGGCATGATGGGAAAGAAAGGCTAGGATCAAGTGAAGGGTTTCAATTGGTTTTTTACACAAATGGCAAAAGTCAGGAAATTCCCAGTTTACAGCTGTTTGTGTAATGTTTGTTTTGCATAAAAGCACGTCTTGGAAAAAAGAGAAAATACTTTCACAGAAGACTCTTATGCTTCTACTAAAGACAGCTCTGGGGTGGTTTGGTGCTTAAAGTTACACTTCTGTGTTTATCTCTGGTTACTTCTGGTATGATAAACTGTTAATTTCCAGCTCTTCATACAAAAGCATTTTAACTTGTCCAAGTAAACGAAAAGTTAGTTTGATCTCTGTCCTCTGTTCCTCCCCCTCAGTTGCTGTTACATCCTACGTCTTTTTAACTGTCCTCTTCCTCCCTAAGCCAGGGAGCTTCTGCAACTGGGGCTGAAGCTCTGCTCTCAGACTTGATGCCTCTCTTGTGAGGTCACAGTGGGGGAGTTTGGGAATGGGGAGGATGGGGATCAAAGAGCAGTGAGAGAGCCTTTGGTTTGTAGTATATTTCTCATAGCTGTGACTTCCCTGCGTAGCCAGAACAAGGATCTGGGGGACAGAAAAGTACATGTACCAGTTTGTATTGAGCAAGATGGCAGAGCTTGAAGCCATAAGTAAGAAAAGGTTGTCTTGGTAGCTTGGATCTGAGGAGATCAGATTGTGCTGGTGAAGGAGGCTCAGGTTTGTTAATTGGTTGTGCTGTTAAAGCTGTGCTCTTAATGCAAATACTACTTTTCCAACCCAAGCCATTCTATGATTCTTAGTGCAAATTCCAGCTCTATGTTAATAATTATGTAAATAGGTGAGATACAGGTTGATCACACTGTTCCAACTCCTTTAGTGTTTGCATTTACCTTTCTCATTGTTACTTGTTCCTGCTATTATTTAACTCTGATATTTTAATTTTACTTCAAACTGTAGCTAATCAATAACATTCTAATGGATGCATGAAAGTGGGAACCTGCTGCTTTGGCAGATTAATGGTTTTCCAATGGCTGCTGGTGGTGAACAGCTCTGGTTTCTTCCCAGGTCTTCATGAAGTCTGTGAAGTTGGAATGGGTGCTTGGGAACATTGCTGCAGCCCAGGAACTCTGTGAGGAAGCCCTGAAGCACTATGAGGACTTCCCCAAACTGTGGATGATGAAAGGACAAATTGAGGAACAAAAAGAGCTGGTAGAGAAAGCACGGGAGGCTTATAATCAAGGGGTAAGATGGTTGTTACTGCAGGTTTGCTTTGTGCTGCTGGCATGGAGAGATGTCTGTCTTTGAATCAAAATGGAGAGCCAAAGACATGTTTTCTGTCATTGGGTAAAACATTAAAAGAAAAAAAAATGAAATAAGCAAGAATTTCTCTTAGCCATTACCCACATGCAAGATTGACTTCCTTGCTTGAGAGAGTTCTCTGTATGCCTGACTCCTCACAGGCAGGAAAAAAGGCTTTGCACAGTAATTCTCTAAGACCTTTAAAGACTAAAACCAGAACTCTTAAAAGAAAATCTTTCTCAGCACCTTTTAGATACACACTGTGAAAGGAGGTGGCCTTTCCTCTCTCTTTTAAATGGTAATTGGTGTCCTTGGGTATGAATGCTCAAAGTCAACAGCCATCAAAGTAATTTGGGCACAGGTTTCTGCCCATGTCCATATCCTAATGGCTCCCTGCACACTCTGCTGTGGTTTGGGCATGTATGAGAGCCCTTCATCTGCAGAAGGAGCACAAATTATAGCTGTGTTAAGGAGGTGTGTTCTTTCTCTTACTGCTGGGATAGCTCAGTCATACCTGATGTACCTGACTATTTTGGATACAGGAAAAACTTCACTTCTGTGCTGTAAGACTAACTGGAGAAATTTGAGAGACATAATCAACTCAGTCTCTCTTCTTCTAAACTCTCCAGGAGGCTATAGGAAGGGAAGTTCTTTTCTATAGAAGTTACAAGATTTTTTTTCAAATTTACCTATAAGCATACTTTTTTTTAAAAAACAGTTGAAGAAGTGCCCCCATTCCATACCCCTGTGGCTTTTGCTGTCCAGGCTGGAGGAGAAAGTCGGGCAGCTGACTAGAGCAAGAGCCATCTTGGAAAAGTCTCGCCTGAAGAATCCAAAGAATCCAGATCTCTGGTGAGTTGTGTGGAGTTGAACTGAATTTGGGCTACAAATTCAATCTGTTCTTCAGGCCAACTATTTCACATCATCTCAGCCATCTGAGCCTGGGACTTAGAACCACGCCCATCCTGGAGTTTCTTCTGGACTAATAACTTCCCTGAGTAGCAGAAATGCTTTGGTGATCCTGGCTAGCTACTCTAAGGATCTGGGAACTAGTTATTTCTTTACTGATAGTTGCAGTGCACAGAGCATGCACAGTGCATGGGGCTCTTTCCTTGCCGTTTTCAGATTGTTTTTTATCTGGGCCATTATGGAATAAAAGTCACGTTTATTTTTAGATGGAGAGGAATGGGAAGATGTCAGTCACCTACACATATTCAGAATATGGGCAGATGTTTGCAGTTTCCAGTGACCCTCATCACTGTTGATTTCAGCCTAGTGAATGTTGTCATAAACATCATCAGAGTCTCTTCCCTACCAGGTTGGAGTCTGTGCGCTTGGAGTACCGAGCAGGGCTGAAGAACATTGCAAACACACTGATGGCCAAGGCACTGCAAGAGTGCCCCAATTCAGGTGAGCTGGATCTCAGTTCTGCCTTAAACACAATTGTTTTGCCCAGTTGATAGAAGCACATTTTTTCCCAAGATGTCCTTTCTGGCCAGGTCTCAGAATATGGTGTTTGGAGAGGGGTCAGTCATCCTTGTGCAAAGGAAGTGTTGAGGGTCTTTGAGAACAATCCCAGTTACTTTCTGCTCTCTCACACCTGAGGGGTCACGGGTTGGTGGCGTTCCATTTTTCTGCAGTATCCAGTATATTACTGGATCTGTGGCCCACGGATTTTGTCCCCAGGCTTCCTGCAAAAACATCTTGGATATGGGTGGGCTTTTCTCGGAAGCTGGTAGAAGTCTGCCAAGGTTTAAAATGAAGGAAAGACATTTCAGTCTTTGTAGTTAGGAAGTTCAGTGGAAAAAGAATGGTGCTTTCCCTGTCCCTCTGGAGTACAGCTGGCCTTAGGAGATTCCCAGTTGCTGGTTTGCCTGCACTGGTTGTGCCTCTGTGAATTTAATAACTTGTGCTGGCAGCGAATTTCCACCACAGTCATGATTAGGGGATCATAAACCATAAATGTTCAGTCCTGGTTTCTGATTATTTTAGCTCATGTAAGAAAAGGCTAAGAGGTCATATGATGTAAGTCAGTTAGTTCTAACCAGCAGTGGAAACATTTGCCTCTTGGGATGGGAGGATAAAGTGCCTAACACATCCCTATTTTGGGGCAGAATTGCAGGAAGACTTAATTATTTAGACATGTTGATGTCTTTGGGGGAAAGATGTCACATAACTACAAATTGTAGTAACTTACTGCAGGGCAAGGCTTGGCTTGCCTTCAGGCTAGGTTTTGAAAGGTGTTTAATTGGTGGCTGCTTAAGTCCCAGTGAAATAATTGGGAATTAAGTGACTTTTATGACATGATAAACTCATTGCAAGGTACCCTCCATGCGAGTGGGTCACCAAAGCAGCACCACCCAAAATCCTGCTTTGTTTTTGTGAATGACCTAATGAGTGTTTGTCATCACAGGCTGTTTTACAGATCTGCCTGTTGCTATGGAAATGGGCAGCAGGATCTCAGTTTTTGTTTAAACAATTGCTTCCAACTTTATCTTAGACCTCAACAAACCATAATCAAAGCCCGCAGGACTTGGCTTGTTGGCCACCTGCGGTCATGTAAACCAGAGGTTTACATCGATTGCTGAATTGATTCCTGATGGGTGGCAGGCTGCACAAAGAATAAAATAGAAATATTATGGTGTTTCTGATCCTATATATAAAGAGCAAGAAGAAGAGACTCTCTCTCTCCTGTGCGTCACTGCAGTTATCAAAGCTCGTGTGTGTTCCCATGGTGCCGTTTATGGGAAGCGAGAGCGCTTTGATGGAGTCCTGGCAGACACCAGCTCTCAGGCTTTGCTTTGAAGTGATCAGGTGTGCCTGGCTGACATGAGAAACTGCAGATTTCATGCTCCCCTGAGCATATTTCCTTCCTTGCTTTTGGCAGTGAGAGGAGCTAGGGATTAAACCCAGCTTTCCTGGATCTACTCTGTCCTTCATCAATGTATGTGGAGCCAGCATCAATAAGACTGTGGTGCTCTCCAGCACCCTTGAAACTGCTCCTGGACTGTACTTTGCACTTTTTGAGACTTCTGCCACTGCAGTTGCCTGTTCAAACAGACAGATACCTTTCCCTTTGGAAATGCTGATTTGCCCTCTCTGTCCTAGAATTTGCAGTGTCTCATCTGAAAGACCTGAGCTCTGGCTTAGGCAGTGCTGGAGCTGCAGGAATTGTGGTACAGAACCCCCCAGAGCTGAAGCTCCAGTGTGTTGTACACAGTAGCTAAAAATTCGGAATACTGAATGAAGTCTCTGTGTGGAAAGAGTGATCTGGGATGAGATTGGGGGTGAATAACCACCAGGGTGGGGGTTGTACTGCTGCTTGTGTTGCAGAGCTCTGGCCTGATGTCAGGGTGGGGAGGGTTAACCTCAAAATAACACTAAACAATCTTCCTACTTGATTTGATTAAGGAATCCTGTGGTCAGAAGCAATTTTCCTTGAAGCGCGACCACAACGAAAGACCAAGAGTGTGGATGCTCTCAAGAAGTGTGAACACGACCCACATGTCCTGCTGGCTGTGGCCAAGTGAGTTCCTGTGCTTGATGCAGTAAAAATATCCGTGTCTGTGTGTGGCTGCTTCCAGGATGGAGCACTGCACTCCAGCACAGCCGTGTGATTCTGGCTGCAGCAGCTCTAATGAGTCCCAAAGCAAGGAACAGCTCTCCTGCTGTCTCCTAGTAACTGTGCAAATCTCTCCCCTGATTCCAAGTGGGGAATGTCAGCCTGCCCTCGAGCAGTTCTGGTGGGTCTGGGACTGGCACAGGCAGCAACACACTCACACAAAGCCCTTTGCCAGCGCTGGCTATTGGCACCCTGCAAGGTGCTTTCTTTCTGTCCCTTGAAGAGGATTTCGCTGTGCTGTCAGGTGAACTAGGCTTGATTGAGTGGTTCAGGATATGTTTTAAGTATCTGTGAAAATAGGGACATTTTTTTTGTTGGTTATTTTTCAAGTTTTATGTGGCTGACTGTGTAGTTTTCATCTTTTCTCTCTATCCTAGATTCTGTCAGGTGTCTTTTTAAATTCTGAGCTAGATATTCTGCTCCTGAATGTCTTCTATGTCAGTGTTCTTCAGCTGTGCCCTTTCCCAGAATGCAAACCACCAGCCATTGTGTAGTTTGCTTCTCTGAAATGGGATGATAATCTACTAGGAATTGTTTTCTTGTCCAGGGTGAGTTGTGAGAATTCCAGTGCTGGAAACTCAGTGTTAGAATTGACTTGTGCCACATCCTGCTCTGATGTGTGAACAGCCTTACAGCAGCTGTGATGGAAACAAACTTGCTTTTCTCCCTTTGTGAATAGCAGAAGAGGTTAATACAGGAGAAGTTTTGCTCAAAGTTGCCCAATTCTTTCACAACTCTACTTTATAAGCCAAAGAAAACTGTAGGATACACTCCAGTGACTGCAACACTGGGTTCTGCCAGATCCTGACAGCTGACTTGTTCAGCTTTAGCAGCAAGTAAGAAAAATGTTAACTTATGCTTTATGGCAACTGCTCTCAGGCCCCTTCTGGTGCAACCTCAGGCTGTTTAACAGCTAATCCCAACATAAACTTCCACCACCCATCAGGACTTGCCTCTGTAGGTACAGAGTGTCATCTGTGACAAACTTTTGTTAAATATGTTGTTGAAAATGGCCACTACGTGCAGGTGTTAAACCTCTGCTGTCATTGTTCATGCTCTTGTAAATCACAGTTTATTTAACAGAACAATCAAGAGTATTATAGGGCTTAAAAACAATCACATAAACTGTATAATTTTATGACAGGCTAAGCTCTTTATGAGGGGTGGCTGATTTGATAAGGACCTTATAGCTCAAATGAACTCTTTAATGCAAAGGAGTGAAACCAAGAGACTCTTGACTGAGCTGGTTCATTACTGGGGAGAAATTTCAGAGTTGGCCAGTGCCTGGGTGAAATGACAGCAGTGGGGCTGTGCCAGGCTGGGGTTTGAGTGCAGAAGCTTCCATGCTTGTTTTTCCTTGGAAAATGGGGCTGACAAGGCAGGTCTGCTCCACTCCACTCCAGCAGGCTTTGTAGGTGTGAGCATGTGACCATACAGCAGGCAGTTACCAGCTTTTAGAAGTTATTTAATTGTTAGCTGCTGAAATCGACTTGAAACATAAAGAAATTGAAGGAGTGGGAATAGATGTAGGCATGTAATCCTGCCTCTTCTACACCAAATCTGGAACAGCAGAATTAAAGCAATTGAGGCTGCAAAGGTTGAGCTCAGTAATGCTTCCCCTCTCAGCAGAGTCTGTCTGTGCCTGGGGCTAAATTGCCCTTTAAGTTATCCTACCTCACTGTCGGGCAGTGAATAGGAAGTGCTGGATGTTCTTTTCAGTCCTCTCACTCCCTTCCCAGAGCAGGATGGTCTACAAGTTGCCTAAAAATCTGCTGTTTACTTCCTGGGAGAGCAAAGAATTGGAACACCTACAGAGCCTTTAAGTTGGAGCTCTTGTGGGTTGCCATCTTCCTTCCTGTTTGTCACCTCCCTTCTGCTGTTCCCAACAGGCTGTTCTGGAGCGAGCGTAAAATAACCAAGGCCAGGGAATGGTTCCACCGCACAGTGAAGATAGACTCTGACCTGGGAGATGCCTGGGCCTTCTTCTACAAATTTGAGCTCCAGCATGGCACAGAGGTGAGTGTGTGCCTGGGAACAGGGGAGGCAGCAGTAATCCCTGGCTGGCAGGTGTTGCTCAGTCCTGGGATTGCTGCAGTGCTGAGCTGAGCACGCTGCCCCTGCCTGTGTGGTCACAGGTGAGGCTGGGTGTCACGCCTGGTCACGAATGAGCATGAACAGGCCTGTGTGTGGCTTTTAAAAGGTGCTGCTATTAGCTGAGCTGTGTTTCAGGCCCCTTTCCTGTCCACAGTCCTGCTGGTTCATGCAAAAATCTCTGAAATCAATCTTCGTCTTGTAAAATTCAAGCTTGCTCAGAGGGGATTGTGCTGGAATTGTGGTGCTGGGTTTGTGTAACTGGGGCTGTTTCTTCCCAGATGTTGAGTACAGGTTGCACGTGAACATAGCCAGAGGAACAGCCAGCTCTAATCTCTTACAGCAGTTTTTACTGCTGATACTGCTGAAATGACGGGGGTGTTTATCTTCTGACTTCAGAGAGACCTTTCACTTGACACAGCTCCTGCAGGTGGTAATGCTCAGGAAGTTTCTGCTGCAGTTTCTCTGCAATAGCCAAAACTTGCTTACCTGCAGCTCAGCCAGGCAGGAGACTTGCTGCTTCTGAATTTTGACTTGGACTTGCTTTGAAAATAACAGACCCCAAAGCCCACCATAATCTTTGGAAGTGTTTGAATCAGGGAGGGTTCAATTTTTGGCTGTGTTCTGGAACAAACCAGGACAAACTGTCATTTCTCTTCCCTGTAGGAACAACAAGAAGAGGTGAGGAAGCGCTGTGAGAATGCCGAACCTCGCCACGGAGAGCTCTGGTGTGATGTCTCCAAGGACATAGAGAATTGGCAGAAAAAGATTGGAGAGATTCTCGTGCTTGTGGCAGCCAAGCTGAAAAATACCTTCTAGAGTGTGCTGGCCTCAGCTGCCTCAGAGGTCCCTGTAGGACTTAACCTGCTCATGGTGCCCTTTCAGTGGCACAGATTTTGAAGGACTGGACATGGATGGTGATCAGAAAGAGCTTTCTCCCAAAAGGAAAAGCTGCCTCCTTCTTTCCCCAGCATGGCCATCAGCTTCTGCAGCACATGGGAACATTGTAGCTGGTGTCACATAGGAGACAGGAGCAGTCTTGTGAGGCTCTGTTGGCGTTTCCATGTTGATTCCTGATTCCCCCCTGCAAACACAAGCTTTAATTAGCGCTTGTATGGATTCTGACATGTGGCAGTCCCTCTGTTCTTGGCCCTGGCATGTGTTCCCTGTCCCCCTTTAGTGTTTGGCCCATCTGATGTTGGTTCTTTTTGAGCAGATCTGGGTTGTTGCTGTTGGAATACGCTGAGTATCCTTGAAGGAGATGGGTGGAGTTTTGGGAGCAGCCCAGCAGCACAGGGAAAGGTCTGGGCTGGCTCCTCTTCTTTAGGTGCTTTAGTTTGGTCTCTGCTAACAAGCTGCTGCACAGCTTGGAGGTGTTCCTCCAACCTGAGCAGCTGGAGCATTTTGTCAAATTCAAAAGCATATTTTTAGAGAACTTTTCCTCGATTTTTAAATGTATATAGTAAAGCTTATTCTTTTAGGTTTCTGAGTTTATTAAGCACAGTGGTGGTTTAAAGTAACAAGGCGAAACTCAGCAATCCCTGATAGCTCTTTTGAAGGAAGAACCTTTATTTAGAGTAGTTGGGAGACTGTGCTGTTACACAGCTGTGACTGCCTGTGGCTGGGAGGTTTTGGTTGGCTCCCTCCGAGTGCAGATAGAAAAAAGCAAACTCAAGAGAGGGAAAGCTTTGTGTTTGGGACCCTTTGTACACTGTCTTCAATTTTCTACACTTATGATGTGTACTATTTTTACCCCAACCTTCTGACTTTCTTGTGATCATAGAATGAGGGGCTGTACTGTCTTACACCTGAGGCTATAGCAGCTGTATCCAGGTCTGTGGATGTGTGTTATCTCATGTATTTAGTTGGAGGAGAAACTCCCTTATTACTTGTTGGAGAATATGTATAAAATACAGCTTCTTTTTTTTGTTTCCTTCTGTTGTCTTTGAGCGTGGTCTTGCCCTTTGATTCTGACTGGGAAGAGTGGGTCTGATAGCAGAAACCTTTGGACTTATCAGGCTCCCACCACTCTGGGAAGGTGCCTGCCAGTGGTGGCTGCACCAAGCTGGGCTACAGCCTCTTGCCAAAATGGATGAGAACCTCAAAACAGATCTTTTAACACTGGAGCAGGAACGGTTGGTCTGGAAGCAAAAGCCTTTTTTTCTTTGGGTTCATAATGGAAACTCTTGTGCATTCTCTGGAATAGCTGATGAAAGGGTGTAGATCACGGATGTCCTGTGGAATTGTAGTTTCCCAAAGGTGAGTGAGAGGCACTGGGAGTTGGGAGGCTCTCGCTCAGGGATTTTGTGCCATTGCTGGCATCCTTCAGGTTAGTGGGCTCAGAGAGAGTGGAAGAGTTTGGGAAGGGGAACGGAGATGATGTTCAAAGGAGAGGGTAGAACATGGCAAGGGAACCTGGCTGGACAAGGATTCAAGACAGAAACAGAAAATGCAGGATAAAAACAAGTTTAAAAGCAGTTTTCAATGTGTGCTGTCCTTCAGCTCACATGGGAGCTACATCCTGCCTTTCTGGTCAGGGAATGTGGCATTCTGATTCCTGGTGTAGTGATGTGCTGGAGAAAGCTGGGTGCCTGTGGTGTGTAAATCCCTCTGCCCAGTGGTGCTGTGGTGTTGGTGGCTGCAGAATTGGGATGGGAAAGAGAAGTGGGAATTGCAGTAGTGTGGCTTTTCCTGCTGGAGAGATTCCTGACTTGTGTTGGGAACATTTCCCTTGAGCCAGGTAACACGGGTGCAACCCACTGATGGGATCCTCATGCTACCCCTGCCCCTTGCTTAGGTGGCAGCACCACATTTTGCAAGGAATCTTTGGGATGTGGAAGCCCCAAGGAAGGGGCCCTGTGCTGGATGCTGTGCCACCTTCTCACAGCATCAGGCTCCTTTGGCCACCTGCTCCTGGTACCTGCAGGTTCCCCTTCCTTTGGGCTACATTCCTTAGCTTGGAGATTATTTTTTCTTACTTAAAAAGGATCATCAGTCTTAGACCCTTTTAATGTTTGTAGATGTCTTGGTGGTTTTTAAATGGATTATGGCACCCATGAATTTTAGCTATATATAGAGCTCAATAAAGAAGTTATATGGGTCCTGTCCCAGTGGAATGCTGCACTGTGCTGTGGGTCCCACTTCCTGGGGAGGAACGTTCTCACCAAGCTGAGCAGAGCTCGATTATTCACCATTTTTTCTATTTCTTACTCAATCACCCACATTCAGCTCCTCAGCGGAGCCTTGTTGCTGTCAGTTCAGTTTTTCCCAAAATTGATACGAATTGAGTCAGGGCAATTTGTGTGCCTGGGCTGGGGGTGAGGTACAAAATGCAGAGGGGAAGGAAGAGAGGGCTTGGGTTGGAAGCACGAGGACACTCCTCGTGTTGATATTTTGGAGGTCTCACCCTGGACGGTCACTTTTGCCGTGGGTCGGTGCCGTTGTCAGTGTTCACCCACCGCCATCTGTGAACGCGGAGTGAAACAATCGCCCCACGCCAACGGAAATCGAAACTGCGGGGGTTCGCAGCACAGCGTGCAGCTCCGGCATAGGGACACGCGTGGCTTGGGATCCCCGGGTGGGTGTGAGCAGCGGGTCCTGGCCTGCCGGTCCCTCCGGGGCAGGGGGACCCTCTCCCACCCTGCCCCGCTGTGTCCCGGGAGCGGGACCCGGGCACGACGCGCTCCTCTCTGCGCTCCGGCGGTGGCCGGGGGGGCCGGGGCGGCCTCCCCCGCGGCGGCCGGGCCCGTCCCCTCCCACCGTGGAGCCAAGTTCAAACCGCGGGCCCCGGCGCAGCGGGACGGGGCCGGACCGGGCTCCCCGGGACCGCCGCAGGGGCCGCGCCCGCGGGGCTCCATGGTGAGTGCGCCGGGACACCCCCTTCTCCCCGGGACCCCCTTCCTCTTCTCCGGGACACCCCTCCCTGGAGCCCTCTGACAGACCGGAGCCCGCCGCGCTGCCGGGATGGGGTCGGCTCGGCCGGGGTGGGACTTGCAGCACCCGCGGTGGGGCTTGAGACCTGTCGGGAGGTGACTGGTTCTCCTGAAATGAGGCTTGGACCGACAGGGAGAGGGGCCGGTCCGTCCGGGAAGGGGCTCGGACTGGTCGGGACGGGGCCGGACCGCTTGGGAAAGGACTTGGAGCAGTTGGAATGGGGCTGGGCTGGGTCCATGTGGGACCTGGATCCTTAGAAGGGTCGCGATGGGACAGAGCTGGGAGTCCGTGAGGAAGGGGCTCTGGTCTGGCCGGGGAAGCTGGTCCAGCTGGGATCAGGCTGCTGTGTCTGGGATGAGGCTTAGACCTCGCTGGGATGGGGCTTGGATGTGGCTGGTCCTGAGGGCAATGGAGGGTCTGTCCCTGCCTTGGGGCTCTGGGTGGTGACAGGGTCTCTTCGGGTAGGAGGGAGTCAGGGACAGAGTCTGTCTGCCTGGAAGGACCTGGTGACCCCGGTGGGGTTCCCAGGCTGGTGGCAGGAATTGCCCCTTGCTGCCCTGCTGGCTGGGACTGGCAGGAGTGCCAGCAGGAGCTGCCCTATCAACAGTGGTGATTCCCCTTATCTCCCCGTATTTGCTGGAGGATTAGAGTGAGGATGAGATTAGCTGTGGCTGTCCTGCACCCGTGCTTCCCAAGGCTGCTCCTTCACTGCCAGCTCTCCCCTAGAAAGGGATGTGCCACCTGCCTGTAGCTTGTTGCTGTGGGATGGGGGAGAAGGCAGAAGGAATAACCCTAAATCAGCTGCTGAACTTGTTCTCCTTCATCCTGAAGGGGGAGAAGTCAGGAGCAGGATTTGCCACCTCAGTCTCCCTGCATCCCTGTTATCACTGCTGCTTCCCTGCTTCCCGTGGTGGGGGGGAAGTACCTACAGCACCTGCTGACCTCCTGCCCTGGCTGTTCCCTGGACTACTCTGCACTTCCTTCTGGGCTGAGCACTGAGCCCAGGCTTGGCTGTCTTGGAATGCTGGAAATGGTGTGCTCTCTCCTGAAACTGGGTCCCAATTGTTTAATAAGCCACTTCAGGGAAGTCATTCCCATTTTCATGGTAAAATTGCACAGCCTTGCCTTCCTTGCAGAGGAGACTTCTGGAGAGTAACCCTTAGACTTTGGTCAGGGTGTCCTCATAGAAGCAGTGCTCCCCTTTGATTATACCCTCGGCTCTCTGCTCAATCACCTCTGGGGCAAGATCCCTCTCAGGGAGCAAAGCCAGCAGCACAAGGAGGCTCTTCCCTGCCCTTCCCAGCTCCCAGAAAGATCTCAGCACAGCTCTGCTGGAAGGTGTGTGGTGATTAGGGACGCTGAAGAGCTCCGTGGGATTTTTACTGGTTATACCTGCATTTGCTCTTCTCTTTGCATGTGCCCGTGCTCTGAGGTGATGGTTGTGTCCGTGTGTTCCCAGAACTGTGCTGTGTTGAATTTTGCCTCGTGTTAAGCCTCCATCACTCCCATGGAGCTGCAAGAGGGTGGGAAAAGGTTTCCTCACCCTTTTGGAGCCAGGTCCAGCTCGGGATTGAGTAGGGAACACAGAGCAGGTGCGGATTTTACAAAAAAATCCCCCAGGTTCTCACCAAAGAGGACAGATGGAGTGTGCCAGGGCTTGGAATTCAGTGAGGGAAATTCTTCCTTCTGGCTTCTTGCAGCAGAAGAGCAAGTGCAGAGGTGCTGGGGAAGGCAGTGACCCCTGAGCTGAGGTGGGGAGCAGCAGGCACAGGCTGCAGGCAGAGCTGGGCCCCTTCCCCCTCGCTCCTGCTTTGGCTGCGGTGCAGGGGTTGCATAGTTGGAAGGAGCTGAGCTGCTTTCTGCCTGCCCAGACCTGACAGCTGCAGCATGAGGGTTGTTTTGGGAGGGGGTTGTGTTTGGGGGGGACTTTTCCTGAAAATGTGAAATGATAGAAATGCCAGGATGGGGCCCCAGAGCTGTGCCATCGCTCAGCAATGTGGAGACTTGTTGAGCTGTTGGGCTCCTTTCCTGGAACAAATTTTGAGCTCCCCATCCTCACTCTGCTGCTGCTGGGCTGCTCAAATATCCCCAATCCTGGTCACTTGAGCTTGTGCTGGCTTTTCTTCAAAGCCGTGGGATTCATCCCTGCCTCGGAGGGTCCATCCACCCCCTCCCTGTGCCCCTCTGCCAGCTCAGGTGTCAGCACTTGGGGTTCCCCGCTCTGCAGGGGCCAGCGTGGGGCTGTTGGGAAGGTTTGGAGCCAGGAGGCTCAGCAGCAGCTGGGATGTGCTGGTCAGAGTAGATGCTTGTGCTGCTTCTGTCTGGCTTGCGGTGAGGGCCCCTGAGCCTGGGATGAGCATGGGCTGTGGGGAAGCTGGAAAAATGCTGTATTAATTTCATCCATGCAGCAGAGGTGTGGGAGCATCCTTTTGAGGGTGCTTGGATCCGTTTGGGCTGAGGAGTGGATGTTGCTGGTGGGTACCAGGCAGCTCCTGCCTCCAGCTCCTCTCCAAGGAGCCCAGCACCTCCCTCTCCACTCCCCTTGGGTTTTGGCGCTTGAGGTTCTCTGGCCTTGAAATGACACGAAGTGGGGATCTAGTGTTCCCATGTTGGGGCAGAGAGCTCAGGGACGAGCCCCATAGACTGACACAGGTCCCTGGCATAGCTCTGTGCCAAGAACCCACCTGGCTGGCATGAGAGAGAGCTCTGTGTGTGCCGTGGGCAGTGCTGCTGGCCTGGGCTGAAGCTGGAGCAGTTTCCCAAGGGCTTTGTTCCGAGGGGAGATGGCTCATCTGGGAGGATGTTCTTTGGGAGAGGAGACAGTTGGGGCTCCTCCATCACATGTTGCATCTTCAGGTACAGGTCCAATGGACTAGGGGCTGAAGGCAGAGCCCAGAACATTCCTTAATCCCCAGCTGACTCTGAGCCCTCCCCTGGCAGATTTTCCCCCGGGCGCTCTCCTGTGCTGTTCTGCTGCTCCTGCTCGTGGCCGTGCTGAGCAGAGGCAGGAGGTGCAGCATCGCCAAAATCCTCCGGCAGTACCGCGCCGTCATCTTCCATGAGATCCAGAACCTGGTGAGCCGAGGCAGAGCTCTGCCTGGGGGCCCAGCCCTGGCTCTGGGAATGCTGCTGGGCTGGATGCGGCCCTGCTGTGGGATGTGGGGAGGGAAACTTAATATGGAGCTGGCTGCTTTGCCAGCAGTCTTGGGGAGGGAGCTGTGTTTAAATGGGGGATCCTTGCTCCAAGTGGGAGGCACCGATCCGGCGAGGTGCTGGATCTTCTTGCTTTATTTCTCCAGAGAAACCTGACTGGGTCGGTGTACAGGAGCGGGAGGGCTGGGCCCGCTTGTCGTTCGGACAAGGTGAGCACGGAGGGACCCGGGGCTGGGGCATCGCATGGGCTGAGCCCCCAGGGAGCCACGGAGCCTCCCTCCCTGCCTGGGGCCCTCCTCTGCCTCTCCTCTGCAGGACCAGAAGATCCTGCTGTCCATCTATAACATCAGCATGTCGCTGCGGGAGGCGGGGGCCGGCACCCTGCAGGGCCCTGAGGAGCTGGCGGTCTGGAGGGTGGCCAGGAACACCAACTTCGTGCTCCAGGAGAACTGCAGGAAAATCAGCAAGGTAGGAAGCCCTCTACTTCCCAGCCACATCAGTGGCTCGCAGTTCCCAGGGCTGTGGGCAGACCTTGCCTTATTTTGTGCTTTCCTGGCTGCCCATGAGGAGTCTCCAGGCTCTGCCTGCTTCAGTCCGGGAGCTGGGGAATGCTGATCACACATCCATCCCTGGGAGCTTCAGGATAACCAAGGGAGGAAAGTTCAGTTGTGGCAGTGTGGGCCAGGCTGGTGGGGTTTTACCACTGGCTCCCAAGTGGGTTTTTCCACATGTGCCTCGTTGCCATGGCTGAGGGGAACACAGGGCCCTGTCCTGACGGGATGCTCACCCTGGGGGTGCATTTACCCTGTCCTGCTCTTGCTCCTGAGTGCTCACAGGCAAGAATTGGGATTTCTCCCCTAAGGGCTGGTCTGGGTTCCTCTGGCATCTCTGAGGCTCAGCTGGGGAAACCCCATCCAGGAGGATCCCTGTGGCAGCACCAGCAATTCATCAACCAGCAGGAAAAACCAAGGACAGTGGACTACCAGCTCCCAGCTCTGCCTGATCCTGGCTCAGGGCTGGGACTCTCCTCCCTGCCACAGCTGGGGACATTGGCTGGTGGCCTGGGGTCTGCTGGTGTGGGATGGAGCTGCTGCTGCTCTGGAGATCTGATCTGGTGTCCGTGGGTGCATTGTGGGGTGCACACCGCCAGCTCAGACAGGGACAGCCACCTCTGGGGACTCTCGGGGACCTGAGACCATGTCCTTGCTATGGCCATAGGAAGTGTGACCACCTCAGCCATGCAGAGGCTGTGTGTGGTGGCTTTTGTCCCCTGACTAATGTGTCTGTGATGTGGGGGGGGGTTTCTGCTCCCTCCCTCGGCACACGGACCGCAGAGCCCACCGCGCACCGCGCCGGCACAGCCGCGCCGCGGGGCAGCCGGCCGCAGGAGGAAGCAGCTGCGGGAGATCGGCAGGAAGGCGGAGAGGCTGGCGACCTGCTGGGAGAAGCTCAATGCCCTGCACGCGCCCCGCCAAGCACCCTGGGACTCGTAGGGACGCCCTCGCCGCACGCCGCGGGGATGTGCTGCTCCAGCACCGGGGCTGCCAGTGCCTTGCTTGGGAACCTGGGACAAACGCAGCCTTGAGGGCGGAGGGGTTGCTGCCAGCACATGCCCAAGCTGAATTCATCCTCCTGCTCCAAGCGGTGCCCAGGGACCGGATCCACCACCCGTGGCTGGGCCTGGCAGATTGGTTTGCTGTGGGATGGCTGTGGCAGAAACCTGAAACACCAGAAACACTGGGAAGAAGAAGGGAAAGAAGCAAAAATAGAAGGTGAGGTGTGGATTCTTAGTTGCTCCTGGCCCTGCAGCACCTGCTGCTCTCTTGAGGACAATGGGTGTGTTTTGGGGCAGAAAGAGGACATATAGGGCCACGGCTTTGGGGGCTCTGCTGGAAGTGAGACCACAATGCATCTGCAAGGCTCTGAGGTTATTAGGGCTGTGGATGGGGACAGGTGTCCCTGAGGCACTGCTGGGATAGGCAGAGCAGCTGGGCACCTACAGTGGACAGGGAAGTAAAGGTGCATCACTGGGCACCTGGGGAAGCCTAGGGAGTTCTGATATCCAAAAATCCCAGGCAGGTGTGGGGGCTTGAGGCCAAGGCTCAGCCTTGGTGACAGGCAGCTCTGTGGCTTGGCACAGCAGGGAATGGTGGGGTGTGGGATTAGGTCAACGTGAAGGGCATCCTCCCTTGTCACTGTGCTCTGCCAGCACCCCGTCTGCGACCTCCACTGCTCTGTTGGGTGGCAAACAGCCTCTGGGAAGACAGAAATAAAACCTCTCCTCCCCTGGAAGTACTTTGGGTGCTTTATGTGGTGATCCAGGGGCTCTTTTGCTGTGAATGGAGCTGGCACAGTGCAGGGTCTGGCCATGGTAACGGGCCCGTGAAAGCCCAGGCAGAAGCCCACAGCAGTGGAGGGCACAGTGGCATCCTGCCTCTGCTCGCTCTATCTGCATCCCGGGTGTGGGGCGATGGAAACCAGGAGCTGCTTTTTTGGAAAGATATTTCCCCTAGAGCAACAGCCGGGAGGGCCTGCAGTGTGCCCCTGCCTCAGTTTCCCCAGCCCGTCTCCTCCCCTGTGGCTGCTGTCCCAGCCCGGAGAGGGGATGGCTGTGGGGGACACGAGATGGCAGCAGCGGGCTGTGTGTGCCGAGCGGAGCCGCGCACTGCCCACGCCGTGTGTTCCCATGGCCACCCCGGCATCGCCGGCCCTCGTCCCCGCTGGGCCTCGGCCACCGATCCCGGGCAGGGCTGCGGCCAGGGGGGCTGGGATACCCAGCGCTGCCAGTGAGTGGGATACCCCCCATGCCCTGAAGGAGGTGGGGGGCAGCTTTCCCTGGAGGTTTCTGGAGGTTCAAACTGGGAAAGGGGGATTCAGGGAGGGGATGGCAAGGGATGCTCGGGGGTCCTTGCCCATGCCCTGCCTCTGGGAATTGGGCTGGGAGGAGCTGGAAGGGCTTCATAACCGGGGTGGGTGAGCGAGAGCCCTCCCCGCCCTGGGCCCATCAGAGTCCCTGGGGTGTAGCAGGGTGCAGGCAGGACCGGTTGATTTGATGGGGCAGGACAGGGACCCCGGTTCGGGGGTCAGAGCAGGGGGTGCAGCCTGGGAATGCTGCTCTTGTGGGGTCCCTGGAAGACGCTGTCTGCCTGGCACGGGGCAGGCTGGCACCAGGGGCCATCAGGGAGCCACAGCTCAGCACATGCCAATGCCAGAGGCCTCCTGGTGCCATGCACCTCCCCGGCTGGCTCCATAATGCCTGGGCTCCTTCCTCTCAGCTCCATCCTCCTCCTCGGGAGTGAACACTGCCCTTTCTCCTGCCCCCACAGGAGCTTTTGCCCTGGTTTGATTCCTAGGTATTTTTCTTATTCCCCCTCCCTTATCCCAACCACCATCCCTCCACAAACCACTAGCATCCCAAAATAGCCCTGTTGACACTTGATATCCCAGGGCTGAGGCTGGGGGCCACGGCAGGACCTGATAGCTCATGCACCAACAGGATCAGGACGGTGGCTTGGGACAGGGTGACTCACAGCCCTTTTCTTTATCAAGGCTGGAGCAAAGTCCCCCTTCCAGTGACCTGTCAGCACCTTCCCAGATAAACCAGAGCAAAAACCACCTCCCTTTACTCCCCTTCCCTCACAGGCAGCTGCTGCCGAGCTGGGAATCTGGTGTGGCAGTGGGAATGAGTGCATGGAAAGGAAGGAAAGAGTGAAGGAAGAAGCAACAGGGAGGGAGGGGGAAAAACGAGGTCGAAGTGATGGTGGAATCACAGCAAAAACAGCCGGAAAAAGGAAACAGGCCCTGAAAAGTCAAATAAAAATAGCAGCGAGGCGAACCCAAGTGTGCAGCACATGGGAGTGAGCGCATTTCCTTCGAGGGCAGCACCGCACGCTCCCGGCTGCTCCGGGGGGGCCGCTCTGATGTGGCTCCAGCTGCTGCCATGGCCCCCCAGTCCCCCTGTGCTGTGCCAGGCACTTGGCAGCAGCTCAGTGCCCAGCCAGCCCCTGCCTCGCCCGGGGTCCCTGTGTGCCCCTGTGCAAGCCCCTGCGCTCTGTGGCCGCAGGGATGAGGCAAAGGCTGCACACGGGTGTTGGAGCTGAGGGGGGTGCAGGGGCTGGGGGCTCCTGGCCGTGCCCACACCCCCGCCTTGTGCCCCATGCCGCCGCATCGCTCTGCCAGATGCATCCGAGCGCTGCGAGCAGCACAGTCTCGGCTTCCTCCCCTCCCCGCTTGTTTTGCAATCACAGCAGGGTCCTGCTGGGAGATGAGGGTTGGTGGAGGGGCTGTGGGGACAGGGATAGGGGCGAGGATGGGGGCTGGTGCTCCTTGCCGGGACCGGTGGGTTGCATCCCAGCCCAGCTCGGGGCTAAGCTCAGAGGCAGCAGCAGAACCCAGCGTGCGGGGCACTGTTCTGGGGGACAGTGATGGGGGATCAGAGTGGGGTACCGTGCCTGGGGCCCATACAGGGGTGCAATGCCCAGGCGCTGTGCTGTGGGTCCACACTGGGGCACCGTGCCCAGGAACTGTGCGTGGGGAGCTTTGCCAGGAGTCCACACTGAGGGACAATGCCTGGGGGACAGGGGCTGCTGTGGTTCCACAGAGGCACATTTCAGCCCTCCTCACCACCACTGTCCCACTGAAATGCAGCTGTCCCTGAGCCATCACCATCTTGGGGGGCTAGCAGCCCCTCGTAGCTCTGGGGGACCCTTGCCCACATAAGCCCACTGCTTCAATCCTCACTCCCTTTGCAGTGGGGCTGGGGCCCAACCCCTGGCAGCCCTGGCACACGCAGGCTGTGTCTGATGGAGCAGAGCAGCTTTTTGTTCTCTCCCATCTCCCCGCAGCTTTGTGAAGCTGCTGAAAGCCCAGATTTACAGTGTGATAAACGCTGGAGGCTCTGCAAAATATCTGACTGCTCCATCCTTTGGAGAGCGACTGCTTTGGAGGAGCGGGGAGCTCTGGGCAGCACACCCAGAGGCAGAACAGCCGGTCTCAGGGAGGAGGGATGGCCGGGACTGGAACTGATGGAGCCGTGCCATGACCCAGGTGGGTCCCGGCACCCCTGGCCATGGGTCAACGGGCATCTAAGCCCCTCTCAACAGTGGGAAAGCACTGACCCCCCATCATTTCATGGGCCTCTTGCTGGTTTTTGGAGCATCTGCCGACCAGATTGTGCCGCGGCGTGCCGGGGTGCCCGTGCCAGGACATGCCAGCCGGGAGGCGGGGTGTGCCCAGGCCCAGCTCTGGGTGTGCTCCCTCCCTGCGCCCTCATCGCTCGCTCCCCTGCTGGGTGCCGCGGGCTGCTCAGCGGGAGCCTGCGTCCTCATCCTCGCTGGGAAGGGCTGGGAGATGCTGGAAAGCAGCTGCTCCACTGTCTCCGACAGCAAGAGGGTCGCAGCCTCGGGGCTATGCCTGCATGTAGGTGTGAGTGCGTGCTGGGATGTGTGTGCACGGATGTGCTTGTGCATGTGTGTCCGTGCATCACATGTGTATGTGTACATGTGTGTGTTTGGGCACATGCCTGGGTGTTGTGAGTGTGTGCAGGGCTGTGCACACACGTGTGTGAGGTTACAGGTGTGTGCACACGCCTGTGCATGCGGTTCCTCTGCACGGCTGCTTCCCGCCAGGGTGTCTGCAGCCCCTGCTGCCGCTGGCCCCGCGCCCCCTCCTCCCCGTGCTGGAGCTGCCATTGGGACCAGCAGGCCTCGACGCGGGGGCAGCCACCGGGCCTGGCAAGCCGGGCTCAGCAGGAGTGCTGGCTCTCACGGAGGCTGGGTGCTGCCGATCCGGCCCCGATCGTATCGCGGCTCCCCGGGCGGGTGCCGGTCCCGGCGGCTCTCGGCACCCAGGGGGAGCCGGGCAGTGGTGAGGGGCCGGGCCGGTCCCCGCTCCGATGGCTCCACACTGTCATGGGGCACATCCACACCGAGCTGCCGAGAAGATAAGGGGCTTCTGGGGCTCGTCTGGGGAAGGGGGAACCGAGCTGCCTCCCGCCCCCAAGGCTGCTGGCCCCACTGCTCTGCCCGCAGCATCCTGCGCCGGGGCCCATTGTTCGGCCGCGCCGGGCTGCGGGGCAGGATTTCTTTGTCAGAGCTCGGCAATATTTTATTCTAACAATTAACCAAACACGCCTGGGCCCCCAAGCCTGTTTGTGATTATTGGAGGGCGAATTCCCCAGCCTCTCTCCCTCTTGGTGTTGGCTCCGCCTGGGGCTGCACCGAGTGGAAGGGATCCAGCCCCTCTCCAACCCGCTCAGGGTTGAGGACCCCCAACCTCGCCGACAGCCCCCCACTCCTGCAGCCAGCGCTGGGGGGCTTGGTGGCCTCGACCCCCTCGGGAGCCCGCGAGCATCGCCCGCATTGTCTCGGCAGCAGCGGGATCCGTGGGGGCGCAGGGGCAGCGGTGATTCATGGCAGGGGGGATGTGAATCACAGCCCTCGCTCTCCGGGCAGGATGCGGCCCCGCGCTCCCAGCTTGCCGCATGCCAGCCATGGACCGCAGGCTTTGTCCTCCGCAGGGTGGAAGCGGCTGGCTGCCCGTGGTGGGATGGGATGGGGCCACTGCTCTTCCTGGGATGCTGGCGCAGCTTTCCCAGCTCCAGCTTCGGGGTGGGATGAGGGTGCTGTGGGCTGCGGGTGCCTCCTGCATCCTGGCTCTCTCTGAGGCTCCTCGCCGTGCTTGGGCTGCGTCCTCATTGCTGCACCAGTGGTAAAAAGAGTTGGCACTTCCCTTTGCACTCTCCTGGAGGGTGAATTGCCCAGCTCAGGTTATCAGATCCCTTTGCAAGTCCTTTGCTTGGGGCCATCTCCGTGCTGCTGCAGTTCCAAGCTCTGGGCAGAGGATACTGAGTTCCTTTCCTGAGCTGTGGCCTGAGCTGGCAGCCTCCTCCAGGTGCTGCCGGTAGTGGGCATCTGGAGCTGAGGGCCGGGGTGAGCAATGAGGGTGATGCTGCTCACTGCGGGTGAAGCAGCCAAAGCCAGTGCCCTGCAGAGCGGCCTGTTAACCATCCTGGGGGAGACACCCTGAGCAGGTCGTTTCTCTGGCTACTGCTGGGAATGAATGGATGCTGGGAGCCACTGGGACATGGGAGAGGGGTTGCAGCTGCAGGGTGGGAGGATGGAGAGGTGACCAGTCCTGTGATGCTGACCCAGCTATGCTGGCATCCTCGACAGCCGGAACCAGGCATGGGGCAGGAGCGAGTGCAGGCAGCTTCTCCTGCCTGCTGCTCCTGCCGGTAACACTCCCTGGCCCTCCCTGCTGCTGCACACACGTCATTGCCTAAACCTGCTCTTTCAGAGCCAGGGCTCCTTCCTCAGCACTGCTGTCTGGCCCCGGGCTCTCAGCCTGATCCTGGATCATAAAATACAGCGAGTCATCGAAGCAGAGCCGCTCGGGTGGCCGGGCCAGGCAGGGCAGCCGGAGGGCGGCACCGGTGAGCAGCCCGGCGAGCAGCGAGGCACCGACGGCCACCGCCAGCCCCGCTGCCTGGCACAGAGCCTGCCCGCCCACCCCGCGGCCCCCCCACTGTCCCTCCACCACCTCGCTGGCATTGTCCCCAGCGGGGGACAGCTGAGAGGGTTGGGACCCAGAGGTGTCCTTGGATGCCACCAGGATGGCCACGACGCTGGCTGCGGCGCCGAGGATGCCGGGCAAGCCGTGGAGGTTGTGGATGCCGCACTGGTCGAGCAGTGTGAGCTTCCTCCTCAGGAGTGGGGTGAGGAACCTGAAGCCGAGGACACACACCACAGCCGAGAGGCTGCCCAGGGCAAGAGCAGCCACTGGTGGCATGGCCATGTCAGCCACCACGCCAATGGCCACCCCGCCGGCCAGGCTGCCGTTCTGCAGGTGGCTGGGGCTGAGCTTGCTGTCCCTTTCCAGCAGGCTGGAGGCCACCACGGTGGTTATGGCACTGGCACTCATGGCCAGGAGGGTGTTTAGGATGGCACGGTGCTGGGCATCGCCCGGTTGGCAGAGGACAGCCACGAAGCTGGGCCAGAAAACCCAGAGGATGAGTGTCCCCACCAGGGACATGAGGTCAGAGCTGGTTGTTGGGGTCTCCTTGGGGTGCAGTGGCTGCTGTGTTGCCCTGAACAGAGCCTTGGACACGCCAAGGCCAAAATAGCAGGAGAAGACGTGGATTGTGATGGTGCTGCCCACATCCAGAACGCCCAGACAGGTGACAATGACCCACTCGCTGGCGAGGTAGGTGGGGATTTCACAGGTGGCCATGACGAGCAGCTGGCAGGGGCTGGCCCTCCCCAGGATGGCCCCCACGGAGATGAGCACTGTCACAGCAGCGAATTCAGAGATGAGGAGTTTGTGGAGGTCCAGGTGGATCTGGCCATGGTGGAAGTGGTGGAGCAGGCCCTGCAGCACCAGGGCCCACTGCATGGAGAAGTTGAGCAGGAGGAAGTTGTGGGTGAGGGCGCTGAACCCGTAGCGGGGTAGGAAGGTCAGCAGGAGTCCCAGCCCCACCACCAGCATCACCTGGATGTCCTGGAAGAAGGGGAAGGTGCTGTAGATCTGGTTGGCCACCAAGTTGGTATCCTCCGCCTGCGCCAAGGGCTCATCATAGGTGACGAAGAGGGCAAAGAAGAGGAGCAGGGCGCCCTGGAAAAGCCCCAGGAAGAGGGGCAGGAGGCGGTGGGGATAGGTGGAGGGTGGCACAGCCATCCTGGAGTGGACAGGAGGGGATGGTGGTCAGTGGTCAGCAGGGCACTGGTGTGAGGAGACAGCCCAGCAGCGCTTCCAGGGTGAGCTCTGCTTGCTCCTACATTGGGGATTTTATGGCCACAGTTAATTATTAACCAAAGATCTAAGTTTATGTTCCAGAAGAGGAGGGATTTGCCCCTCCCTTCTTTAAACACAACACCCATAAAATAACCACATGTTCTTGTTTGGCCGCCATAAAAGTGGACGTGAGGGGCATTATGATTTTGAAGGGAAACAAGAAAAACCTGCAGTGGGGCAGATGAGGGAGAAGGAGTTTGGTGAGGAGCTGGCCAGGGTTGGGGATACCATGGCACTCACCCCTGTTGAACTTATCCCCATCCAGGAATGGGGACCTCCCTGCTGCAACCCTGGAGTGATGCTGGTAGCTCAGACAACCCCAGCTCTCTCTCCGGCTCTGCCACATTCCACTCCAGGTTGGCTCTGGCACCGCCGCCACCCCATTCTGCGGGATGATGCACGTTTTCCTTATCCACCACTTGGATTTTGCAAAGCGCCATAAAACTCCAAAGTCAGGGCTGCAAAGATCATTTTCTCACAGGTTTGCATTGGCTTAAATGGCTGGAAATTCATTAACAATTAGCGCGCGAGAAAAACAAAGCCCAGAGCAGCCAAGCAGCTACCCCGAAGTTTCTGGGTTGCTGCTTAGTGTGACATTTTGCCAGTGAATGTCTGGAAAAAAAGAAATTAAAAAAAAAATATATGAGAACCACAAGAACAAAAGGCAGAAGGGTTGGTAAATATTTGTTCCAGAGAGGAGATATTTTTGTGCTGTCCCTGATCTCAACACCCCTGCCGCGGGCGCTGGCTCCGCGCCGCTCTTCGTCATTGTTACTGGAGGATGAGGCAGGCGAGGGCGCAAAATGGGAAACAATTGTTGAATAATCTGCACGAGGCTCCTCTGCCAAACCCTCCCCGGCCATTTTTCAACCCAAAGATGCTGGAAATGGGGGCAACAGAGAGGAGGAGGTGGTGCTTTGAAGGCAGTTCCTTTGACGGGTGAGGAGAGGTTGTGTTGAGCCCAAGCCATGGCCAACAGCAACAGAGGGGTGGTGGGAGCACTGGGGTTTTTGGGATGGGAGTTGGGGTGCTTTGTCTGCCCCTAACACATCCCTGCTGCATGGCTGCTGGTGCTAACGGCAGTGGATGCTCCTATGGGGATCCCTCACCCAAGGAAATGTGGGGCTGGGGTCTTGATGGTGTCATTCAGCTCTTTACTGTCCCTGAGGTGGCTGGGGATGGGATGGGATGGGATGG
>VZSE01010995.1:422123-440784 GCA_013398275.1 Promerops cafer | reverse complement strand
ATGGGATGGGATGGGATGGGATGGGATGGGATGGGATGGGATGCTCCCATTGCTCCTGCTCCTGCCTGCACAGGGGCACAGCCTGCCCCACCTCCCGTGGCTGCTGCCAGCTCCACCAGGCAGTGGCATGAAGGACAAAGGGATGCAGGCAAAGCTGCCCCACCCGTTGCTGGTATAAAAAAGGCAAAGTAAGGGGATTTCAGCCCCCAATGCCTCACCTGTGACCCTTCACACACCACACCAGCCCATCAAGGATTCTTCATGGAGCCAGCCTGGTACAGTGAAACCGCTTTGGTTGACTGTGGGTGAGATACAAACCCAGGGAGATGCTCGGAGCAGGCTGTGCTGGGCTGCTCTTACAGAGCTGAGGAAGTGTTTTGGCTCTCGGTCAGCAGGGGCTGGGATCTTCTCAGTGTGGGTAGAGGTGGGTGCTGCCCTCTTGCTCCTCTCCTGCTCCCCACAGCATCTCAGCCTGCCTCTTCCTGCTTTGGTTTGGGGCTTTTTTAAGGTGTGGTTAAATCAAATGCTAAAAGGAAAAGCAGCGGATCAGGTTTTTTAAGAAACAGAGTGCTTGGAAGACTTCAAGGTTATGGCTCAGTGTCTCCTGCAAGGAGGAGGAGGAAAACGCTGGAGGGATGCATCCTTCTGGAGCATCCCAGCACTGCCAGATCTGCTGTAGAGGACAAAGAGCACATTGGGAATTTTGGGATGTAAATGCTCTCCTGGATCTGGCCATCATCTCTGGCAAGGGGCAGAGGTGAGGGGCACCAGGAGGTCGGGGTCCCTTTCTGGACTCTGTGGGGTCAGGACATACAGGGGACACAGGGGGAAGCTCGTGTGCAGGGCTGGGCTTGGACTCAGTGCTTGGGGACGGGGTGTTTGAGGGGTGGCACGGCTTGCTTAGGGGGCAATAGGGAGTTGCAGGGTCAGCAGGATGTCCTTGGACACACAATCTTTTTCCACTTGGAAGTCTTGCTCTGGCAGCACTTGGGGATTTGGGATGTTTCTCTAGGCTCCTGATTCCCTGTGACCCACAGCCCCCCAGATCCCTACCAGCAGCACACTCAGCTCTGCCACATCCGTGGGGCCAACCAACACCACATTCCTTTGACGAGCTGTTGGGTACCACAATCCCCTTCCCTTGGGAAAAGGCCATCCTGTGAGCCTTTCCACTTCCCAAACCACATGAGGCACAAAAAGCAGTGATGCCCAAGTGCTCCCCAGACCAAAGACCCCACAGTGGAGAGGGGAGGAAACCGTGCCAGGTTGCAGATTAAAAAATAACCTTTATGGCACCTATAAACGAAGGTCGAAATTCCAAGAGGTCGCTGGGAAGGTGAAAGTCCCCCCCAGCCTGGAGCACCCCTGAAGGCAGCGAATGATTAACCCCACAGTGCAGGGTGCACCACTGGGATGCCACGGTGCCTGTGGGGAGAAGGTCCAATCCCTCCAGTAACATTTTCAGGCACACCGAGTTTTCTCTTGGCACCAAAGGACAAGGGATGGAGGAAGCATCTGGCGAGGGCCTGGGCAGCAGGGAGGGAGGGGAGCATTGAATTCCACCCCCCACATCCCCCTTTCACTGGGGGGGGGCAGTTGTTTTATGGCAGGAGGACTGGGGAACCATTTTAGCAGGATCCACGCTGGGACTGCTGGAGGAGCTCCCTGCTGAGGGCTGGATACAAAGAAAAGCTGAATTAACCGAGGGTCATATAAGGCAACAGGATCTGACAGATCCGAGCCAATATATGCTGGCAGCAGCCAGTCCATGGCACTGTGAGAAACACTCCTGCAAATTTAACAAATCCCCATGGTCTAGAAAGTCATGTACAAGAAATTACTAATGAAGGGATCTAGTCATATCTGGATTTCCAGACGTTGGTCATGCTCCCACCGCGTTCTGCAGGCCATATAAGTACATGGATCTGAATCCCGGGTGCTGGAGAGCGGGAGGATTGTTACGATCATCTTGCCTGACCTCCTGCGTCAGACGAGGGCTCCTGGCGAGGAGGGGACACCGGGCGGTGGCGGCTGGATCCTGTGGCTGTGCTGGGGATGGATGGAGAGGGAAGCCTGGAGGGGAGCAAGGTTTGGGAACGCTGCTGTGGCAGTGGAGTGGCTGGGTGCTCCCATCACCTGGTGGTGATGCACTGGCACCCAGATGGGTGCTGGGGACCCGCTGCTGGGCAGGAGGGAGCAGGAGCTCCAAATTCATCCCTGCAGAGCAGCACCGTGTGATGGGAAGAAACTGCTGACAGCACCCCTGACCTGGGCATCGCTCTTTAACCCGCTGCCCCCTCCAGCCTGGAGCACCCCAAAATTCCCCATTCCCTAAAGACCCTGTCAGAAAGCCAGGCTACCTGCGCGGCTCCGACTCTGTTCCATCCCCTCCGCAGGTCCTACAGCAGCCACCCTCCTGCTGCCTTAACGAGCCGGGAGTGATCACCGGGAATGTTTTCAGAGCTCCGGACCAGCTGTGACCCCGCGAGCCCCGGTGCCGGCTGTCAGGCGGCGGGCAGGGGGCCAGCCCCCTCCTCCCCAGCCCCTCGCAGCCGGGTCCTGCCGGGTGGGGGGGACACAAAGCCGAACAGACGTCACCCCGGCATCACGCGGTCCGAGTGGCCTTCTCCATCTTGTTAGCACATTGTGTAACACAACATGTGGAGGCGCTGGGACCGCACACGCATGCACTCCCCGACAGCCCAACCGGGGGGAAAAGAGGGAGGGGGGAAAGAAAAAAAAGAAAGAAAAACCCAAGAAAAAGAAAAAAAAAAAAAAAGGAAGCAATTTAAGCTTTGAATCTTTCTCTTTAAAATGTTCTCATGGCTTCATTAGAATCTGCAGCCACAGAGGCTTTGAAGAACATGGTATAAGGAGTGAAACATCTGGAAAAATTAGGATTAATGAAAACATAATTCCCAAGACTAAAGGAAAGATTAATCCTGCGTTACCACTTGTGTGTTCCACAGCTTTTCCCCAGCTCGTAACACTGAACTTATTAAATCGCCCTGAGCTCAGTTTTCCTTTTCTCTCTCCCTCCCCTATGGAGCCCAATGGAAGCAGCTGATGCCAAATGCAAGGATAACCAACTGTGCTGGCCAGCGCTGCGTGAGCGCACCCGGCCCTGTGCCCAGGTGGGCACCCACTGCCCAGCAGACCTGCAGGGGGTCCCTGGTGCTGGTGGGGGTCCAGTGGGTTTTAGGGTGGTCTGTACTGAGCTGGTGGGCGCTGTACCCCATTGGGGCTGCACCTGCTCCTGCCTGGGGTCTGAGCAGGGTGGGGACTGATGAGCTCGTGGGATGGGGGATGCTGGCGAATTAAAGGTAAATTAATGAGCCCCTGTCTCTGCTGCTGGATGCTTGGCCAGGGTGACACTGAAGTGGCTCTGAGGTGCTGGGGTCTCCGGGTGGCATTTCTGTGAGAGTAAGGGTAGCCCTGGTGATGTGCCATGCTGTGCCATGCTGTGCCATGCTTGCATGCCACACCACTCCATACTGTGCTGGGTTGTGCCATACCAAGCTGTGCCACACCATTCCATGCCATGCCACGCTGTGCCATGCCATGCTCTAGCACCACCCCTGTGCCAGGATCTGGGCTGTGACCAGGGGGTTGGGACACGCCAGCCCCATGCCAGCTGGCAGTGTTCAGCTTTGCCATTGTGGTGCTGGAGGGTACTGGGGGGGTCACATTGGCTGTGCCAGCCCCTGTTCAAGGCCCCTGGACAGAGCTGGCCTGAGGTCTTGGGCAGGTCCGAGTGGAGCTCAGCTATGCTGAGGGACCCTCTGGGGAAGATGCTCTGGGGTGACAGACCCTTTGTCCCTGTAAAATTCTGCAGCAGTTCCTTTGCCAGCAGAAAGTGCCACTGGTGGGTGCCAGCGCTGGTTTGGGGTCACATCAGATGTTTGTCCCTGCAGCTTTATCACCACAGACACTGATCTGCACAAACGGGTGGGGCTGGGGCTGGAGTGTGTCCCTCCCCACGCCAAGAGGCTGTGGAATCGTGGTGCTTCTTGGGAAGAAGGAAAACAAGGACAGCTCACTCCATCACATCCGTCCCTCCCTGGGCACAGGGAGGTCGGGCACTGCCAGCTCCACACCTGGGCTGGCTCTGCTGATCAGCCCACCACAGCGATCCCGGCAGCTGGAGCCTGCAAGGATCGGGATGCTCCGAACGATGGGGACAGAGAGCAGCACCCGTTCCGCGAGTCTCCGCTGGGATTTGGGTGGGCTCTTGCCTGCTGAGTGCTCCCCACGATGTCAGGGTGAGGGAACCAGATGTTTTCTGCATCCCCTCCTTGCCTTCTGCCCCGGATTATGCCAGGACTGCATCTGGATGGGGCCAAAGTTGTGTTTGACCCATGCACGGGGGAACAGGGCTCATTTGCCCCAGGACTGGTCGAAAAGGGCTGCTTTGCCCCACACACGGAGTGAAGGAGGAGGCAGCGTGCCCAGGCCACTCCCTAAGAAGGGGAGGCTCCCAAGGGACTGAACGGGACCCCCTCTCCCTCCTTCCCACGCTGCTGTCCCGCTCAGCTCCAGCTTGTTTTCCAGAGAGGAAACCGGCAACCTTGCTATTATTTTTTTTCTTCTATTTTCCTTTTTCTCCCAGTGTGAGCGGCGGGGCCCAGCTGGGGGGCAGCGGNGGACAAAGCCGGCGACGGCCCGCGGCGCTCGCGGCCGTATTGTGTGAGCGAGGAGGAGATGGATGAAGGTCACATCCTGCCACTCTTCCGATGCCCGGCACCAGGAAAAAGCTGCGCTTTGTAAATATAAAAATAAACAACAAACTCTTCCCCCCATTTACCACCTTCCCCCCGCCCCAAAGAAAACAACAACAGCCCCCGCGGTATCGCAGCCACCTGCTCAGGGAAGTGATTTTTCATATAGTCAGGAAACGGGGGTCTAATTAAATCTGGGGTCAAGAACATAAAGGGAGAACGAAGTTTATTTAGGAGTCCTCGAGGAGGGCGGGAGGGGGATGCTCAGCAGGGCTGTGGGGGAACCATAGGACAGTGCTTTGGTGAGGCTGGGGGGGAACCTGAGGGTGTTTTGGCCCCAGGCTGGGTGGCAGGGCATCACCTTCCTCCTGCCAGCGGGTCCAGCGTGCCACAGTGGACAGTGGTGGCAGTTCGGTCCTCACCAGGGCTGGGAAGCTCTGGGGGACTCCCACTCTCCCTATCCCCGTGCGGGTAGAGAAAGGAGCCCGGGGAACGTCACGCTCAGACCTACAAGAGTGTCCCCAAGCCTTCAGCGAGATCATATGAGGTTCCTGTTTCACAAGACGGAGGATGGCATTTCCATTGTGCTCGCCGGGGATGTGTTGCAACGGGGCAGCCGCTTCCATCCTTTGTCCTCCTCCCCGCAGAGGAGGAGTCTCAGCCTCTGCCAGGGTGACCCGTCACACCCTGCGCCCCCCCAGCCACCAAATTTGGCTCCACTGGCCGCGGCAGCCCTCCTCGGAGGGTCCCGTCCGCAGGCATCGCCCCACCGCCAGCGCTCTCCGGCTCCAAAGGCGCCTCCTTGCAGCCACCGTGCTGCGTGCCCTCGGCCGGGGGTCCCCACCAGGTTAGGGACACTCCAGGAAGGTGATACCCACCTCGAGCTGCTGCCAGCGCTGACCCTGGGGTGCTCCAGCTGCCTTCCCCTGCTCGCAGCGGGGCTCCTGTTTAATTTTCACCACCAATTAATAAACGAGGGACTGACCTCACCAAAGCCCAACTGGGGAGCCCTCGGTGCTGGCAGCAGCCCCGGCTCCCCGGGATGATGCCACCACCCCGGCCCCTCTCCCATGCCCACAGCGGGCAGCTTCCAGCTTTTAGGAAGCGCTGCAGAGACCTTTGCCTTTGGGCTGGGTGCTCCCAGCCCGGACCCGCTTTCTATTCCCTAGCCGGGGTGTGCCGAATATAAAGTATCACAGCATTGTTATGAAAAATAATTCAAACCCACCAAAAAGGCCAGCAGCAGATGGAAGGGCGAAATCGGAGCAATCCAGGCTGGCTGTAACCCTTCGTGGGCAGGGAAGGCAGGGCAGGCAGGGGACCAGCATCCACATCCCAGCCCTGCTGCTGGTGCTTGCGGGTATGGAAGGGAAGGTGATGGGCTGAAAGCGTCCCAGTGCAGACTGTGGGCAGGACAGGGAATGGTTTCCCAAGGGAAAGGGGGAGCTCGTGCCTGGGGGCTCATAAAATAGCCGAATTTTTGGACAGGCTTTAGGGATGCTGGGGAGTGCCCTCATCCCCAAATTCCTGCGGAAGGATGGGACACGCAACCAGGGCACCACTCAGCCCGGGGGCTGCCCATCCTCGCACTGCAGCGGGGGGTCAGGTCCCTTCTGTGACCACTGATGGGACGCAGGTGCCACCCACCACACTGGATGTGCGTCCCCTCCCTGCCACCAGCGTCCCGCCGCCGAGCCGGGTACCAGGGGTGGCGCTGGGGACGAGGACGCGTCCCCAGCCGCGGGCCTCGCTCCAGCTGGGCGCTGTTTTGTAAGGACTCCTGGGCCTCTGCGGCGCAGAGATAAGCCCAAGAATTCGCCGTCAGTTCCAAATATCCCGTCCGCTTCCTCCCGCCGTCCTCGCCGCCGCTCCAGCCCGCTTGTCTCATTTCCGCAGCAGCGTGCTGGGGAGCGCTTCCTGTTTTCCCCCCGGCCCCGGGGCGGCGGCGGGGGGCTGAGGGGCGCGGGGAGGAAGGGCAGGACAATGGGCGCAGGCCGGGACGGGCAGCTGCCCATCGCCCGGGATGGGGGTTCCTCGGTGGCTCGGGATGAGGCTGGGAGGGAGGGGGAAGGCGGATGGCAGGTGGCAGCAGCGGGGACGTGGGTCCTGGGCTGAGCTGAGATTGCGGATGGGGTTTCTTTTTTTTCCTTTCCTTTCCTGATTTCTTTTTTTCTTTTTTCAAGGGCTTTGCTGTAAATCAAGCCAAGCTCCCTAGAGAGCATCGTCTCTGTACCGCGGTGGGAGCCCCTGCTTCAGCTGGGCGTGAGGACAGGAGTGAAGCCGGGTGGAGCACAGCCCTGGGTGAGGGGACTCTGCCCTCTCCCTCTATGGGGCAATGAATCGCCNTTGGGGGAAAGAACCCCCCCCCCCCCCCCCCCCAATTGCATTTTAGGGTTCCTCCAGTCAAACCACCCGCCACAGCCCTCTCCTCTGCAGCCACAGCATGGCACAGCAGCATCTCCACGGGACTGCCACCTCCCAGGAGCTGTGTCACAGGGTAGCAGGTTAGGATGTGGCTACCCCATCCCAAACTGCAGCTTTGAGACAAGAGGGATCCATTTCGGAGCTCTGCTCACTTGGAGCTCAGCGACCTCCTGCCGTGGGTAGGACCAGCCCATGGGCAGCCCCGTGTCCCCCTGTTTTCGGGGCTCCTGTCCCCCGGTCCTGGGCTGAGTGTGAGTGTTTACTCGGTGCCTTTCTCACCGCTCGCAGCGTGGCAGGAGTTATTCAAAGGCAGGCGGAAGCGAGCGCAGCAACTGAAACAACAATGAAAAGGAAACAGAGCTCGAAAAATTCTCCGTTCATAAATCAACTGAACTGCAGGTGATCCCCGGGCAGGAGCGAGCTGAGGAAGAGACATGGCTCGGCTCGGCATGGCCAGCAGCCAGGCAGGCTCCGGCCCCCCAGGCAGGGATGGGGGAGGCTGGGATTTCCCAGGGTGGTCCTGAGTGATGCTGGGGTCAGTGTCCATGTCCCCGGGGCTGCACATCAGGGACTTTGAGGCAGGTGAGGTGCAAGCATTGCTGGGTTTATTTTTATTACAAATTTTTATTATACATCTGGGTGAGAAAGGTGAAGCTGTGCTGGGTGGAGTGGGTTTGTGGGGTCAGCACTGCACGCACATGCACAAGCACACGCCTCCTTTCCAGGCCAGAGGAATGCAAAAAGCCCAGGGATATGATGGAGTGCAGGGACCGTGCCACAGCCCCTTGTGGCCAGTAGAGTGGGGGATATGGTAATTTTGGTGCTTCAGGGGTTGCAAAGCAGCCCCATGCTCTTTATTCATCTCCACACCTGCCTTTTTTGGGTTGAAATTCATCACTTTGGAAGCAGAGAAGCCAAAAAAGTGTGGGTGAGCATGACTCCCATCTATGGCTGTGCCATGGGAGATGTTGGGGTTAATGGGAGATGATCCAGGATTCTCGGCAGCATCAGGCCATGGCTCCTTGCTGGGATCTCATAAAGGCTTTTTCCTCCTTAGGAAATAGAGCTGCTGGATTGGGATGGGCTCCTCAGTGCTGGCAGCATCTCTGCACGGGCAGGGGATGGGCATGGTTGGAAAAAATCTCCCCCTCCTGCCTCCAGTTGTGTCCTGCAGCATCTTGCTGCAGGCGGGATGGGGGCCAGTTTGGACAAACCTAGCTGTCCCCTCCTAGCTGTCCCCTCTGCCAGCTCCTGTAAGCTGAGACCCAGTCCTGGGGACACCAAAAGGAACTTGTCCTTTTGGGACCAGTGGATGGCCCCAAGGACCAGGCTGGTGGCACTGTGCTGACCTTATAGCAGAGGAAATGATCCAGTCGTGTTCCCCGCACTGGGAAAGCCAGGAGAGATTGCATGTCCCCCTCTGCTGCTGTCCTCCCTCCTGTGAATTCCTTGTCATCTTGTCTTTCGGCAGAGCTGGAAAACTGGGAGACCACCGTAAATAAATCCTGTGTCTTTAAGCTGTTTTGTACAGTACAAGAAAATGCACTCGTTGAATTACAGCTTTTTAATCAAATACATGTAACCATGTCACTTAAAGTGCTCGCGAAAAGCAAGGGAAAAAAAAAAACCCAACACAATTGGAAGAGCACGATATTAAAACCAGCTGCCTGCTTACCCCCACCACAGTTAATAGTTTTTGAATGTTCTGAATGAGAGAGAAACCAGAGCCAAGCTCCACTTTCATGTCCATCTTTCTGATCAAGCCCTGTCAGACGGGGGGAGCCGGGCAGCCTGGCACAGAGGCGGGGGATGCGGGAGGGCTGCACTCCCTTGTCCTGCTGCTTTGCCCATCCCTTCGGGCTTCCTTGCTGCGGTGATGGGATGTGGGAGCCCATGGTCTTTCTGCAGGCAAAGCAGCACTGCCTGGATGGGACCCAGCCTGGAGACGGGAGCACAGGTTGCCCAAGCCATGCAGAGGTGAGGGATGATGCTCTGGGACATCACCACCATGTTGTGTGTCCCCTCCTGACCAAATTTAACCCGATTCTGCCTCTTGATGCTTCTTCCTGCAAGATGGCATCACCGCCTGTCCCCCCGAGGCACTGCACTAGCCACAGCATCCCTTCCTCTGAGCATGCCAGTGCAGTCCGTGGTGTCACATCCCCGTGCCCCGTTCCCTTGGGACACACATGCCAGGACCACCTCAACGCCTGCCTCCGGCCTCGCTGGCCACCGACCCCCCGCCCAGCACAGCCTGCCAACCACCCGAGCTGTGCAGTTCCCCCGCAACGTGGACCAATGCTCATTAAGCATGAGGCAGAGACCACCAAATATGTCAAAACACACTTAAAATTTATTGTTTCATACCATACGTTTGAGTCTCTTGAACGCCGGCCAGTGTTTCTCCCTCTCCGCGATGGGGCCTATCTGCTGTCACCGATGCTTCGCGTATATGTATAGCCTGCTTGCTTGCTGGCTTTTTTTTCCCTCCCCCTTCTTTCTTTAAATGCAAAATACAAACAATTGATGGAAAATGTACATTTGTTCCATATGGGACGGTCGGAGTGTGGAGAGGAGCCAGCAGAGGCATTTTTAGGCAGACTCCTCTCTCCAGCGGATGGCTGGATGGCTTCCCAGAACGGCCCCGCGCGGCCTGGCCTGACTCTCCTGACGAGCTTCAGACGCTCTGTGACGCTCCCACGATGGTGGGGGGGACATGATTCAGTTCCCTGAAGGGATCAACCTCCCTGCCGAGTGCAGGAGGAGGGAGAGACTTCCACCAAAACCGCTGCAACATCCTAGAAGGGTTGAGCTCGGCTGCGCAGGGGGCGATGGGGAGACTTGCTTTAGGACTTGCATAGGAAGTTGAGTTAGGCTGGTTGGGTTGTGTTGGGTTACGTAGGCTCAGTTGGGTTGGTTGGTTTGTGTTGGGTTATGCTGGGATAGGCTGATTGGGTCCTTGGGATAGGTTACACTGGATTGAGATTGGTTAGGATGGGTTAGTTTGATTGGGTTGGGTTGGGTTCTTTGGGGTTGGGTTGGCTCGGTTGGGTTATGTTGGGTTGTGCTGGGCTGGGTTGGGTTTGGCTGTGTTGCATTAGGTGGATTGTGTGGGTTGGATTAGGTCGTGCTGTGTTGGGTTGTGTTGTGTTGGATTGGATTGGACTAGGTGACCTCTGGAGAACACTCCCAACCCTTCCACGACCCTTTGGCCTCCTGGTACATCACAGCATTGCTGAATCACCTCAGAAGAGAAGCACAGAGTGGTTCTGACAGATGTTGTGGGGCTCAGTTGGCTCAGAGCCAGTGAGGGGAAGAAGCCCCCAAAATCCCTCATGGTTCACACAATGAGGCCCAAACCTACCTCCTTCACAGGGACCTGTCCTCCTCACAGGGACCCCAGCACGGTGCTGGCTGAGCAGATGTTGGTGTGGGGCTGGGGACTGGGGGTCCAGGGCCTTGTGGTGGCCCTAAGGCAGGGGAAGGAATGTGAGGGCTGGTGGGGGCAACGCTGGGAGCTGGGTGGGGGGGACAACCAAAGCTCCACGAGGGATGTAGAAGCTGAACTTCACAGCAAGAAAAGTGCTGAAGTGTTTCAGGCTGCACAGATTTCCCAGGGCACATTAAGGACCAGCCTCTTTTGCTAGCCTCTTCTATTTTCTTTTGCAAAACCTGTAGTATTTATAACACCCCAACTCCTGTTCCCTGCAGGCAGCTGCCCTCCCCTGCCTGCAGAGAATTCCTGCTGCCAGGACCAGAGCTGGGGCAGGCACCCAGCCTCACCCGGGTGTTCCTGCTGCCCGGCAGCTCTGGGCATGGCGCAGAGGAAACGGGGCCTTTCCTGTCTGCAAGGAGCATTGAGATTTCCAAACATTTCCTTTCCCAAACTGAGCTGCAAAGAAGAAAGTTTGGGAAGGCTTGGGAACTTTGCTTCTGCTTGACCAGGAAAGGTTGTTCTGGGAACATCTGAAACCTTTATTGCATTTCAGCCTTTTCCCTTTGGTTAACCTCCCACCACAGAATGCTGTTACCTCTCCAAAGGTTTTGCCTCCCGTTTAAAAAAACCTGGAAACTTTTTTTTTTCCCAATGCACTTTTTCTCGAGTCAGGAAATGTTTTGGAGCTGTTTCCCACAAACAGGTTTGGTTTTGATAAATCTTTTTTTTTTTTTTTTTTTTTTTTTTTTCTGGAAGAGGGGGAATCCCGTCACTTGGTCTAGAGCAGCTGCCTGGTGCCACAGTGGGGAACCAGCACTGGCAGCACGTTCCTTTTCCCAGAGATGCCCCCACACTGAACACCCAAAATACAGGGATCAAGAGGCTCGAATTCCCTGTTCATCCCAGCCAGGATGACTTCATAAAGGCTGTTGTGTCAGTGTTCCCGCCCCAACACTGGGGTGAGCTCTGGGCTGGGATGGCTGGGGCTGCCCTGCAGCTGCCACTTGCCACCCTGCACATTCTGCTTGCCCCCAGCTGTGCCACAGCCTCAGCCTTGGGAACAGTGAGCCCGGAGCCGAACGCTGCCGGGCCGGGCTGGCTGGCACATGAGGTTTTAATATTTGGGTGGGTGATGTCATCGAGCGCTCCGTAACGCTGTAAAAAATCCAGAACGTCTATAAAGCTGATCCGTGAACCTCCAGCAGAACACACACACACCCACAAACACACACAGACACACCCCCACACACACCCGTGTGTGCACATGGATATGCACATGGACACACGGACATGGACAAACACACGTGCACATGGAGGGATGCATACACGGAGATGCACGCATGGATACACATGGAGGGACACGTGGATGCGTGCGCAGGCTCAGACACACAAAGGGACAACAAAAAAGATGCACAAAAAGGAGCAGCACACACGTGCAGAGGTGCACACACGTGGCTGCACACGTGCACACGCACAACCCACCCAGATGCCAGCACACGGATATCCAGGGATGTGCACGCACACAGGCAAATGCCTGCACACGTGGGTAATGCACACAGGGATGGATGTGAACACGGATGCATGGGTGCATGGATGTGAACACGTGCAGTGATGCAGGTACACACGGGTGCTTGCACGCCCATTCACACTGTACACACGCACAGGTTTGCACACGGATGCGTTGGGATGCATGCACAGCTGCACGCGGGTAGAATCCAATGCCCCGCACCCCCAGGGGACACAGAGCAGATGCCACCTGCCCGTGAAGCCCAGGTAGGACCTGGCATCGCCTCCCCTCTCCCTGCATCCTGGGAAAGCCGGCAGGATGGGCTGTCAGGTTTTCCATTTACCTGTCAAGTACCTTCTCCATATTTCTGCTGTAACGACCTGCTAAAAGCCCCTCACTCCTCCTCCCCAGCCCAAAACCATCCGGCCTTGAGCTTTGGAGAGATTAAGTCATAAAAATCGGAAGGGGCTGTGCAGTAACAGCCCCAGCCTGAGCCATAACGGCAGTGAAATCATCCCCAAACTATGTCAGCTCCAGCCATTTCCAGTCCCACGTCACACCTGAGCCACCGGCACGCAGTGAAAGAAAACACTGGGGGATGGTTTCCTGGCCCCAGAGCAGCTGCACGGGGACAGGGGCAGGGGAAAGATAAAAATAATATATATGTTAAAAATACATAAAAGTAACATATAAAATATTGGAAAAATATAAAAATATTAAATATACAAAAATATAAAATAATTTCCAGTGTATAAAAATAATACAGATGAACCTAGAACTCATATATAAGCTATGAAACAAGATATAAAATTATAAAAATAATAGGTAAAATAAGTGATGTGGTTAAAGCCCATCAAGAAGCCAGCACCCTTCCCAAGGACCCAGCACCTCTCCCAGGTTCAGCTGAGCCCTCTGCCCTCCTGATGGGGCCAGATCAGCCCCTGTGCCACCAGTCTCAGCAAACCCTGGATTTGGAGTGGGACAAATCCTGTCCTGGCCATGGCTAAACCATGAGGCTGCAGAAGTGAGACTGTAGAGAGGTGCCTGCCCAAACCACTGCTGTACCAGCACAAACTAGGTTGGTTTGGGACACTTCGTGATAAAGTTGATGTCAAAACAGTGAGTTTAGGTGAAAAAGGCTGTGTGGAACACCAGTGATGGTAGGAGGTGGCATCTTTTGGAGTCTGGCAGAGTTCTTTCTGCCTGCTGCTATCTGCTCTGTTTTTTTTTTCCTCTCTGCTTTCCCTTCTCTTTTGTTTCCCTGTGACCTGGGGTAGGGCTGGCCAGCAAGGTGGGGCTTTCACGGTGGCTGTGGCTTCAACGTGGTGTATCCTTGGTGCAGTTATAGATGGGAATGACCATCCATTGCAGCTTTCAGTACCTGCTGTAGCCCCACAGCAGCATCCTGGGGCATGAATTATGGCGTGGTTTGCATTGGAAAGAATCTTAAGGGTCATCATGTTCTAACACTCTGCCATGGGCAGGGACACCTTCCATTAGACCAGGTTGCTACAAGCCCAATCCAACCTGGCCTTGGACACTTCCAGGAATGGGGCATCCGCAGCTTCTCCAGGAACCTGTGCCAGTGCATCACCACTCTCATTCTAGAGACTTCTCATATCTAATTTAAATTGACCCTCCTTCAATTTAAAAACCACAGTGAGCTGGCACAGCCTGAACCACGGGGAAAGAAGGGAATTTCTGCTGCAGAAAAGTGACTTCACGTTTGCTCCACGATGTGGTGGCCTGGCACGGTGGGGCAGCTGGGCTAGGACCAGCCTGCTCACCTCTGCTTTGAACCGCAGGAAGTGACCGCATCCATGCCTGGAAGGTACCTGGAAGCTGGGGGCTGGAAAATAACTCAGGGCTTTCTTCTACTCCCCCCTCCCTCATCTCCTTCCTCCCAGGCCGCTCCGGGGAGCAGAGCGGGATGGAGCCCATAGCCGGCTGCTTCCTTTCATAGTCATCGGCGGCGGCACAGGATGCTTCTCATTTGGTGTTGTGTTTGTTTGCTGCAGCGCGGGTTCTGGCACCCGCCGGGCGCCCGCCAGCCCTCCCGTGTAGGTAGTGAGGTCATTTTTCCATGTATTCCCCCTTTTTACATACTGTATATGGAAAGACAATGAAGCGCCTTTGTGGCGTTCCATGGGAACGCGTCGCCAGCCCCCGGAGTGGTCCCGTTTATTAGCGCTTCACATTCAACAACAACAAAAAAAAAGTGAGTCAGGATTGAGTCCTGTTAACACTAATGTGAATTTAATTTAGGAGAAGCTTGAAAATTAATGTCATTTGTTAAATATCCATTTTCCCTAAAAGGCAATTCTTTGCCAACAACAACAACAAAAACCCTCTTCTTCTATTCAATTTTTTAAATTTTTTTTTTTTTAAACAGCCTTTTTTGGTGATATCAGCCTGGTTTAAATCACTCAGCGCTCAAGGAACGGATGCCACCGGGTTTTAAGCAACAGATTGTTGTTCCTCCTTTTCAAATTGAACAAAAAAGCTCCCTGTAAATCATACAGTGATTCACAGGAGGGGGATGAAGCTCCAGCAAAGCACCAGCAGCTCCGAGCAGGATCTGGCTGGGCATGGTGACGGCTCAGCAAGACCCGCCGCTGCTGGAGCCGGGAAGCAGCCAATGAAGGCCAGGAGGAGGAAAGGCTCCGGTACATGGAGTTTTCTTCCAGCTCCGAGGATTGGAGAGAAAGCACTGGAGCAGCCTGGCTCTATTTTTGGGGGGTTTCATGGGAAAACAGGGTGAGCCATGGGGACCACGCATCGATGCGCTGCCAGCCTGCCAAAACAATGACCACACCAAGGCTCGTTTCGGAGGAGGATATCACATGTTTTATTATATTTTAATCTGAGAACAGCTGCTTTTCCTGCTGGGAGCATCTCTGGGCAGCACGGCGCGGTGCTGTGGGGCTGCTGCCAGAATCCCATCCCATCCCATCCCATCCCATCCCATCCCATCCCATCCCATCCCATCCCATCCCATCCCATCCCAAGCCACTGTCCCGTGCCGAGCTGAGCCGAGCAGAGCCGCGCTCGCAGAGCCCGAGGCGGCTGACAGGGCGGGCAGGCGGCAGCTTGGAAATTAATACATTTGCCAGGTTGTCAAAACATTAATCAACGGATACAAAAATCTGGAAATGGTTGGGACAACATGTATTTGCGGAAAATATGTGTTCACACAACAAGCACACAAGATGGGAACAATTATATGAAGATGTTTTAATAATTAACCAGAATAAAACAGTTTGCTCTCCATACAGTTCTAGACAATAAAAGTGTTTGCAGTCATATTTTTCTTTTGTACAAAATTCCAGTCAGTTGTTCCTCAATATTTACATTATCATTCCCTTTTCACAAAATATCTCCTTTTTTCCCCCCTTCCTTTTTTTTTCTTTAAATCCAGCTTTGCTACATAAATGCTTTAGATCTCATGGATATCCCTTGATTTATTTTTTAAAAGTCTAATAAAAAACCCCCAAAAGACATTAAATACCATTTTATATATAAAAATGCTTAGTAAAAATATAGTTTTGTTGCCCAATTAAAATATATTGCTGAGAATACAGTAAAAACTGTCCTAAAGCCCACCCCTAATGGGAGCCAACTCTTTAACAGCCCCGGCAAAGTCTTTCTAAAAGCTTTTTCCCCCTAAAAGTTTGCCTGTCCTTGGGTTAAATACTGGGGACAGGTCACAATTTGGCTCATCCTGGTGTGATTGTTTCAGGCAGGATTTACTGGAATTGGCTTGAAAATGCCCGTTGGAGCTGGCGGGAGCTGGAGACGTGCCCTGCCGAGGGCTGGAGCGGGCAGCACGGCGGGGAAAGGCGTCTATCTGTGTTATATAGTTATACGGTATATCAGTGAGTTCAGCATGGTCTGTCTCTAAAAAAATTCTTTAAAAAAATCAAAATAAAAAAGAACAAACAAGAAAGCGATGCATTTAATGAGATACTCTAAATATGATGGAGCTTGTGGTTAAAGGAGGATGGCTTTTTGTTTTTAGAGGAGAGTTGGGACTCTCCTGGTGCGCGCACTGGATGGTGGGGTCAACCTAACCGGTGATGCAGGGGCTATAGTAAACAGCACTGCTGGCATCGGACAGGGCGGATATCAAACTGCTCTCCTCGCAGGAGATGCTTCTAGGAGTCACTTTGGACAGGGAGACATGGTAAGGGAGGCCCGAGGCTTCGGGACGAGTCCTGCTCATGTTCAAATACTGGTCAAACTCGTTGCGGTCAACATCTGTCCAGAGCTCGGTTTGGTTCAAGTGATCCACGCTCTCCATGTGGTGGGCTTCAGGTGGGGGCGACAGCTGGCCCAGGTGGGCGGAAAGCCCGTTCTGAGTTCCCGAGCACATCTGGTTGTAGTAAAGGCTGGAGGGATGGGGAGTCCTCATGGCGTCGGCCAAGTGTGAGGGGGTCTGCGTGTAGGGCACGGCCACATCCCGCCCCATGCACTTCTCCTGGGGAAACTCCATCTGGTGATGGTGGTGGTAGCCGCGAAAGGGCATCATGTTGCAGTCATCCTGCATGTGCGGAGGGAAAAACGCCGGCTCGGTCTGTTCCAAGACATCCAAGGGAGACATCTCAGGAGTTGGCAAGCCATAGTTTTCAATATCCGACCCCATGGAGTGGAGTTCTCTGAAGTGGTTAAGTGGGGGAGGCTGGGGGTGGCCCGGCTGGCTGCCGCCATGGTGACTCATGCTGAAGTTGTCACTGCAAGGCTGGGAAAGGTTATGCAGGAGGATATTGGGTTCCATCCTCTTGATTTTCTTGGCTTGCTTCTTTCTCCTTGGGCGGTATTTGTAGTTGGGGTGATCCTGGAGATGCTGGATTCGCAGTCGCTCTGCCTCTTCCACGAAGGGACGCTTGTCGCTGGCGCTCAGCGCTTTCCACGATTGGCCTGGAAGAGGAAAGAGAAGCTCTGTGTGAGTGGCTCAGCCACCCAGCATTGGCCAGGGCATGGGGACACCAAGGGAGAGGCAGTCCAGGGCTGAAGGGCTCCTGCAGATGGCTTGGCACCTGAGCGGGGTCTCACTGCTGGCACCAGGAAGGGCTGAGGAATGGGTTCCCAAGCCAGGCTGTTCCCTTGTCCCAGAAGAAGGCTCTGGCAGTGCCCAGCACTTCAGTGCTGTGGGAGAACAGGGCTACATGGAATGGGAACCTCTCTGCCAGGGCTGGGGATTCTGCCTCCCACTGCCCCTTGGTACAGTCCACCGTCCCTGCTTCCCTGCATCTCGCATCCATAGCCTGCACCTCTGCAGACTAAATCACCTATCCCAAAACCTCACAGCACCATATCCTGAATCCCACATCCCCACACCCTGCAGCCCCGTGTCTCTGCATCCTGCTGCTCTGTCTGGCCATATCCTGCTTCCCGTAGTCCCGCATCCTGCAGCTCCATTTACCCATATCCTGCTTCCCGTGTTCCCATATCCCGCATCCTATAGCTGTGCATCCCGCATCCTGCAGCCTGTATTCCCATATCCTGCATCCCTGCAGCTGTGTACCCCTCAGCCCTGTATCTCTGCATCCCGCAGCCCTGTTTCCCTGCATCTTGTGTACATGCAGCTCTGCATCTCCACATCCTCACATCCCACAGCCCCATACTCCCACATCCTGTAACACCACATCCCGTAACACCACATCCCACAGCCCTTGATCCAACAGTCCTGCATCCTTACAGCTCGCATCCCTGCAGCCCTGCATCCTTGCAACCTGCAACTAGTAGCCCTTTATCCCACATCCCTAAAGCTTGTGTCCTGCAGCTCTTTATCCTTGCAGCCCATAGCCCTGCATCCCCCAGCTCTGTATCCCACAGCACCCAATCCTTGTACCCCAGCTCCTGCACCCCCATATTCTTGCAATCCGCATCCCGCAGTCCTGTACCCTTGGAGCCTGGCTAGCAGAGCCCTATATCCTTGCATCCTACAGCCCGCTGCCTTGTATCTGTGCAGTCTGCATCCCACAGCCCTGGACTCTCACAGCGCACATCCCAAATCCCTGTAACTCTTCATCCCACACTCCCAGCCCGGAATCCCTGTACCCCAGCAGTTCACATCTCCGCTGCTGAATCCCTGCATCCCATTGCCTTGGACAATCAGAACCAAACCCGCCTATCCCTACACCCCCAGCCCCGTACCCCAACATTCTGAGCTCTGTACCCCCGCATCCTGCAGCCCTGCACTCTTGCAGCCCACATCCCCAGACCTGTACCTCTGTATTCCTGTATTCCCAGCCCTGTACTCCCACATCCCTGTCTCCTCAGCTCGATATCCTCCCGATCCCACAGCCCTGTACTCTTGCAGCCTGGATCCCCAACCCCACATCCCCATGTCCCTAGCTCTGTAAGCCTGCATCCCACAGCCCTGTACTCTGGCAGCCCGCATCCCCAGCCTGCACCTCCGCATCCGCAGCATCCCCGCATCCATACCCCGCCTTCCCAGCCCCGCACCCCGCATCCCCGCGCCCCCGGACCTCCTCCCGCTCCGCTCCCGCTCACCCAGCATCTTGCTGAGCACGGCGTTGTGCAGGTCGGGGTTCTGCTGCGCCAGCCGCTTGC